>VMDO01008905.1:0-63418 GCA_007922755.1 Pedetes capensis
AGTTGACTTTATTTTTAAAAAAGTGAATGTACTTGACTCTTTATAAAGGGAAAGTATTCATTAATTTTTATTAATATGTAAAATAATGTTTAGTAAACAGGATTTTTAATTGTATTATGTTTATTCCTCTTACCTGCAGGACTGGCACTGATTACTTTTCTCTTTTTTATCTTCTTTTTTGGTTGGTTTGGTTTTGGTTTTGGTTTTGGCTTTTCTCAGTACTGGGAGTTGAACCTAGGGCCTTGCACTTGTGCTGGGCAAGTACTTTACCACTGACCTGCATCCCTAACCCCCTTTTTATTTTTTATTTTGAGACAGAGTCTTACTAATTTGTACAGGCTGCCTCTGACCTTGAACTTGCAATCCTCCTGATTCAGCCTTCCCAGTTGGTGGGATTACAGGTAGGCACCACCACCTGTCTTTGATTTAAACTGCCGGGCACAGTGGCGCATGCCTGTAATCCCAGCGGCTAGGGAAGCAGAGGCAGGAGGATCGCAAGTTCGAGACCAGAGGCAATCTGCGTAATTTAGCCAGACCCTGTCTCAAAAAAGGAAAAAAATGGGCTGGAAGTGCAGCTCAGTGGTCCAGCATTTGCAAAGCATGCAAGCGCAAGGCCCTGGGTTCAACCCCTAGTACTGTAAAACAAACAAACAAAACAAACAAACAAACAAAAGTCTTCTATTTCAGCTAATATTTTTCAATAAACAACAGGAAGGTGATCTTTAGAATGAGTGTTTATTTCTAAATAAATTTGTAAGCTATCATCTGTGCTCAGATATAGTTATAGAATAAAATGCAAAGGTGAAGCTTTTATTTCTTGGTATTATTTTGGTCTTATACATATTGAAGTGAATTGCTTTATTAAGATGATGTTTATGGGGGAAAAATATGCTTTCTATTTTTCTGTTCTTTCTTCAGCACCACCACCTCCACCACCATCAAGGGGAGGGCCGCCTCCGCCTCCTCCCCCTCCACATAGCTCAGGCCCTCCACCTCCTCCTGCCCGTGGAAGAGGTGCTCCTCCCCCACCACCTTCAAGAGCTCCTACAGCTGCACCTCCACCACCTCCTCCTTCCAGGCCAGGTGTGGGAGTCCCTCCACCTCCACCAAACAGGATGTACCCTCCTCCACCTCCAGCCCTTCCCTCCTCTGCACCTTCAGGGCCTCCACCACCACCTCCATCTCTGTCAGTGGCACCACCACCACCACCTCCACCTCCACCTCCACCTGGGCCACCACCTCTCCCAGGCCTCGCTCCTGATGGGGACCATCAAGTTCCAACTCCTGCAGGAAACAAAGCAGCTCTTTTAGATCAAATTAGAGAGGGTGCTCAATTAAAAAAAGTGGAACAGAACAGCCGACCAGTGTCCTGCTCTGGAAGGGATGCACTTTTAGACCAGATTCGACAGGGTATTCAACTGAAATCTGTAAGTAATGTGTCCATTTTATTTTAGATCATCTGTGACAATGGGATTTTAATCTATAAGGCATACTTGAAGTTTATCCTTTTATCTTTTGCTATTTGTATTTAGTTCTTTAACCATGTGGATTTTAAAATCTCTTTATACATGATGACATGCACAGATTTTTAGTTTGGTTTTGATAAATGCCTATAGCTGTGTAACTATTCCATATCAAAATGTAGAACACTGTGTCACCCTAGAAAACTGCCTTATGCCTCTTCTCCATTTCTCACAAAATAGTCACTGATCTCATTGCCAGAAATTAGTTTTGTCTATTCTAGAACTTCATATAATTGGAATTTTATAGTATGTTTGCAATTCATTGTTTTAGACTTTACTTTTAAATAAAAGATGCTTTTTAAAAAAATCCTTATTAAACTGTAAAGCATTAAAAACAGCCCAAATAGAAATCAATTGCGGTCACTTTCATAAATTCAAACCAGTAATTTTATGAGAAAATAAATCATTCTCTAAAGATTCCATATTCTGAAATTTAGAGTAAACAAAATAAGACTCCACAGAAAATTGAAAGAATTTCTGACAGTGATGGCAAATAATTTTGGATTTTCTTAATTGGATAAGGTGGTCATTTAATCCTTTAGATCATTTAATCTTCTGGAGCCTGAAACCACTGTGGTATCCAATCCCATCAGATTTTGAAAGCTAAGCAGGGTTGGGCCTGGTTAGTACTTGGATGGGAGACTGCCTGGGAACACTTGCTGTAGGCTTAGCCAAAGCACCTGGCAACCCACTCCCACAAAACAATCAGCCATTGAAAACCCTATGAAGAGCAGAGAAGGACTAACAATACTGTTTTGCGTATTGTACGTAGGGTTACTATGAGTTGGATACCAACTTGACGGCATCTGATGACGACAACAATCTTCTGGAGGTTGACAAACTTATTCTGTAAAGGACCAGAGAGTAAATAGTTGGGCTTACTAGCTATATATGGTCTCCTGTTACAACTCTTCAACTGATCTTGTGTCACAAAAACAGCCATAGACAGTGCATAAATGAATGAATAGGCATGATGGTACTGTATAAAGCTTTATTTTTGGCTACTGAAATTTGAATTTTGTATAATTTTCACATTACAAATATTCTTTTGATGTCTTTTCAACCATTTAAAAATATAAAAACCATTGTTAGCTTTCAAGTTGTTGAAAGAAACAGGATAGGCTAGATTTGGCTCATAGGCTAGTTCATTGTCTTCTTCACTTCTTCCCACCCCAACCTTCTTCCTTCACCCCTAAAAGAAACGACTTGTAGATTGATATCTAAGTTTCTCTTAGAGAGAAAAATATTTTCTATCCTAAATGTAGGCTGTATACCATTATTATCCTAAATAATCACTTTCTTTTTGTTAGTATCCAGTGTATTATCACAGGGTACATAATCAGTAATTATTGGCATCTTCTACATGTGATCTGACATTTCTCTGGCTATGTTTTCTTTGAATTTTATACACACATACATATGTATGATATTGTTATATATATATACATAAAACACATATAATCATTAGTTTATTATATGATGAACATGACTAATATGAAATAACAGATTTAATTAAGAGCTACCAGGAGGTCTATAAGCAGGGCTTCAAAGTGAACCCAAACCTAAATCCTGAATCCGTTCCTGTTCAAGCATTTAAAAATTTTGTTTTAGGTTCAGGTTGTACCCTCCTTCACCTCCAGTGCTTTCTGCCTTAAAAAAAAAAAAAAAGTAAAAATTATTTTTGAGCTCAGAAAAGTTTATAAAAATGCTTGAACCAGAATGGGTTCAGGGGTCAGGTTTGATTTGAAGCCTGGTGTCTATACATAGGATTCAAATCTTTGAGTTCAAGATTGGATTCAGAACAATATTTTTAAATTTTTGATTTGGGTTCAGTTTGAAGCCCTGCTTGTATGTATTCACTTAACGTGTATTTTGCATTCCATGTCTGTAGTACCTCAAATAGCACCATATCCAAGTAAGTACTACAAAACTTGTTTGATGACAATATTGTGCTCCTGCTCTGCTCTCTCTGCTTTGTATGATAGTATTGTTTAAATGTAGTCCTGATTGCTGTACCATTCTTTGAGAACATCCTGCAGAAATACAAAACTGAAACCATTTCTATTGTTTTTTCTGCTTATGGCATTTTTGTAGTGGTAATCATGAACGTAGTCTCTAAAATGCAGTCATCACTGGGTGTGGTGGCACACACCTAATAATCCCAGCAACTTGGGAGGCTGAGACAGGAGGATCATGAGTTTGAGGCCAGAGGCAGCTTGTATAATTTAGCAAGACCTTGTCTCAAAGTTAAAACAATAACAATAAAAAAGGGGCTGGAGGTGCAGCTCAGTGCTGGACCACTTGCCTAGCATGTGTTGAGGCCCTAGGTCCAACTCATCAGTACTGCAAAATAATAATAATTATATATATATATATGTGTATATGTATATATATGTATATATGTGTATATATATATATATATAATTATTATGCTTATTATTATTATTGCACTAGTGAATGAGCCTGTACCTTATAGGGGGCTGCTTTGAATATTTTTAAAAGCAAAAGGTCTTTAGTCCAGAAGCATAGAGAAAGAGTTGTAAGGACCAAAGTGAAAAATTTACCTTAATAAACTAATTTTTCTTTGGTAAATGATTTAGAATTTTAATAAATACATATGTTTAAAAACTTGGCTAATAGTACAGCTATGCTTTTATGTTTAATTATAGCAATAATACATTTTTATGTAGGGCTAGGGTTTAGCTCAGTTGGAGAAGGATGTGGCAATCCATTCCCAAAGTAATCCTGAAACAGTCAGCCATCAAAAACCCTATGAGGGTCGCTATGAGTCGGATCCAACTTGACAGCACCTAACGACAACAACACTTTTATGTGGGTAATGTTAGTCCAGAGACAAAAGCAACAAAATGAATGTGGTAAAAAAACAACTTCTCATTTTAGTCAAAGTAGATTTATAGGGAGTACTTTCTAAGTTGTATTTCTTCCCCCTGAACATCTGAATATTAGAAGTAAGGATAATTTTGTAGGAATTATTGTTCTTAAAAAGTAAATTTTAATGAAAGTCTTTGGTATTTTTTCCCCCTGAATGTAGGCTGGAGGAGGTAGAAGTACTTTGATTGGGGATAGTTATTTGCCTTGTGAGACAGGAACATTTTGAAAGTTTCTTAACTCATTAAATATATATATATATATATATATATGTGCTCCAGGGCTGAACCCAGGGCTTTGCACATGCTCTTCAAGCACTTTGCCACCGAGCTGCACTTGCAGTCCCTCTTTTATTTTTTGTCTTAAGATAAGATCTTGCTAAGTTATGCAGACTGCCTGTATCCTTGAACCTGTGATTCTCCTGCTTCTGCCTCCTGAGTTGCTGGAATTACGGGTGTGTGACACTGCATCCAGTTCAACGGGAAACATTAATGCTATGAGAAAGGAAATTCATATAGAAATTTAATATATACATATTAGTTATAACTTTATATCATCTGATGTATAAATATACTAAGGTGTAAAGTGGAGTGTTTCTAAGAGAAACTAAGTTTCTGTTATTGCTCTTAGATTATCTTTAGTGTGGTTCCCATGAAACAACTCTAGGAATCTCAGTATTACCTTTCGTTTATAAAATGAGGTCACTTGATGATAAAATATTAAAGTTTCATCATCTAAGGCTTTGAGTGCTTGAATGAACAGAAATAACCCAGCTGTAAAGGCAAGGATTATTTAGGAAAGGGTTTGTTATCTAATTGGTTTTGGAATTTCATTGATGGCTTACAAATTAAAAAAGAAAGAAAATATTTCTTGAGTAATTCTTTTAAGGCAGGAGATTTTTTCATCTTAGTTAATCCTGTACTGGACTTGCAAATTTGCTTACTTTCTTTTTTAATTTTCTTTTAAGATAAGAGGTGATTCTAAGAAAGTAAGACATTTCTGCAAAGATTCTTTGCTAAGGATTTATAACTGAGTTGTGCTACTTCTTCTCCAAGGTGTCTGATGGCCAAGAGTCTACACCACCAACACCTGCACCCACTTCGGGTATTGTAGGTGCATTGATGGAAGTGATGCAGAAAAGGAGCAAAGCCATTCATTCTTCAGGTATTTTTGTAAGCGTGTGGGTATGACTGTGTGTGTGTATAAAATAAATTTGAATATTTGAAGTTCTTTTTTTTTTTTTTTTTTTTTTTTTTTTTTTTTTTTTTTTTTTTTTTTTGACTGTCTTTGTTACCTTTCTGGTGATTGAGTATATTACTGATGTGGGTTCTAGGGTATATTTAACAAAATTGCTGCCTCCATGATGAGTTTATCTGAAATTTAATGGATGCCCAGACACCATATTCGTAACTGTAAACTGGAAGAATGACTTTGGAAAACTGGTTATTATTATTTCCTATACTGGAAAACACTAATAGAATCTCTAGCAAGCAACCTCTAAATAAGATTTAAGATTTTAGGATCCCATTTTTATGATATTCTGATGAGGTTTCTCTGATTTATAGTGGGTATAGCTGAAAAATTAGGTAATTTCTACTAGTTCCTGGATTTGCTAAAGAATATTTTTTGAAACCATTTTTGTCATTCCCTAAAAAATTTATTTGAATGAACCATTACATATTCTGAGGTTATTAAACAAACACACACCACCATGTAATGAATACTGCTTTTTAAAAAGAGCATGAATATGGATTTGGCTGATTGAAGTAGTGGTGAATTACTAAATAAAACCTCCTGACTTGATGGAGTAATAAGCATTTTAGTGAAGTGAGACAAGCAGTAAAAAAAAAAAAATTAGAAAAGTATATACTATGGTAAATGGTGATAGATACTAAGGAGAAAATTTGAGTGGAGCAGGGAGATAAAGAGTCACAGGCTATGCAAGGGAGGTTCATTTTAGAATGGGATGGTAAACCCAACTGAGGTGACATTTGAGAAAAGACTAGAAGGAATTCAAGGAGTGAAATATGTATAAAACCGGAGAAAGTGTGTCAGATGGAAAGAACAGCAAGTGTAAAGTACCTGAAGATAGGGAAGCAATGAGCAGGTCAATATGGCTGGAACCAGGGAAAGAGTAGTAAGGAATGAAATACTGCAGCTCAGTGCCATCGAGTCGGATCCAACTCATAGTGACTCTATGTACAACTGAGTGAAACACTACCCAACACCATGCCATGCACACAATCTGTTTTATACGTAAACCCCTTGTTGCAGCCATGTGTCAAGCTATTTATTGGGCCTTCCTTTTTTGGGGGCGGGGTTGACCCAGCAGTCTCCCAAATGTGATGTCCTTCAGGGATTGATCCCTTCTGACAACACATTCAGAATGCGTAAGATGCAATCTAGCCATCCTTGCTTCCAAGGAGCACTCTGGTTGCACTTCTTCTAGGACAGATCTGTTGGTTCTTTTGGCAGTCCATGGTGTGTTCAATATTTGTCTCCAGCACCATAATTCAAAAGCATCAGTTCTTCTCCTGTCTCCCTTATTCACCATCTAGCTTTTACAAGTGTATGTGACTGAAAATACCATAGCATGGGTCAGACACACCTTCTTCTTCAATGTGGTGTCTTTACTTTTCAGCACTTTAAAGAGGTCTTTTGCAACAACTTTTCCCAATGCAATGCATCATTTGGTTTCTTGACTGCTGCTTCCATGGGTGCTGATTGTAGAATCAAGTAAAACAAAATCTTGAATAGCCTCAGTCATTTCTCCACTTAACTATGAAGTTGTATACTGACCCAGTTGCCAGGACTTGTTTTCTTGATATTGAGGTATAATCCACACTGAAGGCTGTGTTCTTTGGTTTTCATCAATAAGAAAGTAAAGGAATGAAATTGTTGTTGTTAGGTGCCGTCGAGTCGGTATCCAACTCATAGCGACGCTCACAGGGTTTTCAATGGCTGAGTGCTTCGGGATTGCCTTGGGAGTGGATCACCAAGTCCTTCTCCCATTTTTGCGGTGCTGGGAATTGAACTCGGGACCTCAGAGACTGCAGCGCAGTGCCCTACCAACTGAGCTAAATCCCAGCCCAAAAGGAATGAAATAGGGAACCATTAATAAGACCTAGAAGACCATTGGCTTTTATTCTGAATGTGATTGGAAGCTACTGGAAGATTCTTAGAAGAGGAGTGGCTATGATCCAAGCAAGAACTGATAGAGGCTTGAACTAGATGTGTAGTACCAATGAGAAATAAGTAGTTAGTTGTATTTTGAATGTGGAGATCACTAGAGTTGCTGCTGGGTTGGAAGTGGGGTATGAAAGAAAGAGAGGAGTAAAGGATGATTCCAGGGCTTTGAGCAACTGGAAGGGTGGAATTACCTTAACAGAAGAGCAAGCTTGAGTGGAAAGATTAGCAGTTGGGTTTATATATTAATTTTGAGATGATGTTTGTTGTCATTAGGTGCCATCAAGTTGGGTCTGACTTGTTGCAACCCTGTGTACGAGAGAATGAAACACTCCCCAACACTGTGCCATGACTGGCACTATGTCAGGGCTTCTCTAATATTCATAGGGTTTTCAATAGTGGATTGTTTCAGGGGTGGGCTGCCAGGACCTCCCCCCTAGCCTGCATCACCTGGTATTCCCAGGCAGTCTCCCATCTGAGGACTAACCAGGCTGACTCTGCTTGGCTTCCAAGATCAGGCAAGATCGGATGCCAGAGTGCTATGGCTGCAGACTAAATTTGAGATAGTGGTTACAAATTCAACTGTAATTTGGTTATAGGTCTGGAATTCATGGTAGAGGTCTGAACTGTTCATGTAAGTTTGCATGTCAGTAGGCTGTACATAGTTACATGGTGTTTAAGATTATGGTGCTGGTTGAGATCAGCAAAGTAATGTATATAGAGAAGCCTGAGGACTGGAGAATGTGATGTCTAGAAGCCGGGTGAAACATTTGAAGGAGGACAGGGTCAGATGCTTCTGAATGATAAAAAAATGAAGCCAAGAAATTGAGCGTTGAGTTTTAGCAACAGGCATAGTTGCTAAAGAAGGGTAGAACAGAGACTGTATTTGGAGTACCTTCTCTGTTTCCTTTAGGGCTTAATGTTGACAAGCTTCCTGCTTGTTACTGAATCCATAGTTAGAATTGGTTGGTGAACAGTAAGTTTTATTTCTGTACCTTTTCTTTAAAGAAAGTCATAAAAGGAGGCTTTGCTTTCCTAGACATTTTTACTTCTCTAAAAATAATTTAGGAAACATTAATTTTCTAGTTTATATTCTCATCGAAAGGTGGCCAAATTTCCTCTTAAAAAAACATGTCTTTCTGGCCTCTTTTGTTTTAAAAAGTTAGGTAACTATTGTTTCAAGGCATGCTAATTGATGTTGATAATACTACGAAAAATGATTATTTAAATTGATAATTGTTTATAGACCATACTTTAATGACCTGGGTAGGTGTCACATAACATTTAATAATTTGCCAGTCAATAGAGAGTCTCAGTTTATCATTTTACTCATCTGTCACATCACTATGACACTTGAAAGCAGCAAAAATGGCTCTTCTCACTTCAGATATATTTCATTGGATTCATTTTAAACTATTTTAGTAACTAGATATGCTCACTGTGGCAAAATACTTGAGAGAAACAACTCAGGAGAAAAGATTTATTGGTGCTCATAGTTTAGAGGATTTCAGTCCACAGAGGCAAGAAGGCAGGCCAGGCATGGAAGCAGGGCAGGCAGTAGGGCTGGTGGTAGAGAACCACACATCATGGTGATCAGGAAGCAGCGAGCTTACCTGAGTCAAAGGACTTGGTAAAACTTCAAAAGGCCTACCCCCAGTGACCCACTTCCAAAAGTAATGTCTCATGTCCTAAAGTTCCATAACCTCCCAAGACAGTGCTACCACCTGGGGACAAAGTGTTCAAGCACATGACCTTTGAGGGACATTTTAGATTCAAATTGTAACACTAGCTTTCTCTAGGAATTAAATGGTTTGTTTAGGAATTAAATGATTGGAGAAGTCACCCAAGAATTACATAATGTCATTTTATTTATGTATGTTTTATTTGTCTTAATGATTATCTTCTAGATGAAGATGAAGATGAAGATGAAGAAGAAGATTTTGAAGATGATGATGAATGGGAAGACTGATCTATATATTATATATATTTTTAAGGTGAAATACTAAACACTACTTTCTGTCTATGGATTCTGTAAAATTATCATGTAAATGTTCTACCAATTTGCTGTATATTTTTGTTGCCTTTTTGCTTTTTTTTAATTAATCTGTGCAATACCTCATTTAATCTGTAAAGGTTTGTCACAATCCTCTTCAAAGCTACTCCCTGTTATTGTGTACAAGTTTACACCAGGATGCTGACTTGGTTTGTGAATATTTTTCATTCCATCAACAAGGGAGTTTAAATATTATATGTGAGACTGACAAAAACCTTAGTGTAATTTAGTTATAATGCCAGAAGGAAAACACTATTTTCATACCCTACTTTTTCTGTATCTAAATTTTCTTATTGAAATCTAGTATAGCACTACATTCTTTTTCAAATGATGTAAACCTTAGTTTCTTTAGCCCCTTCATTTTGAATACAATGCTACATATGAATGTTGAAGCTGATACATTGCACAGTTCTCTAGAGATCACTACACTGATGCAGTTTTTCAAATTTTGGCAATATGCTGTGCATAAAATCACTACAGAGATATTAATGGAGAATAATAATAACACACCTCTTACAGCGATGTTGCCTGTCATTGGTATAACAGTGGTATTTGCAGGCTGTAATCATAAGGAGCCCTCACATACTTGTACTTGACTGAGGTTATTTTTATGCTGCAGCAAGTGTGGCAGGCTTTTTTTGGCAAAGAAAAATTAAAATATTTTTGGTATTATTCGGAAAAGTTATTTAAGTTAGCATTTTGGAGGTTTGGGGGATAGTTTTCATGCTTCCTGAAGAATTATGGCTATGCCAGTATTTGGTTAATAATGCTACCTGATTGTTATTTAAAGAGTGTGGAATTAATGGAATTAAGTAGTTTTCATTTTGCAATTTGTATGAATCAAAGTATTCAGAAATACCAACCATAAAAATCAAGTTCATTGGCAATGGTATGCATTGTAATGCAAAACTTAACATGTTGTATATTTATATTTTGGTAATTTCTCAAGGTTTTTGTCAAATATCAGGTGAAGGGTTACATTTTTCTTAAAAGATTAATGCTCCCAATGTCAAATTTATTGAAACACAACTGATTTGATAGATTTTTTTTAAATAAAACTTTACAACCTGCACATTTGTTATGCATACTAAATGGTGTGTTAAAATTAGGGTTTCCTTGCCTCTCTGTAGTACGCTAATCTGCCTGACAATGGTTTTCATATTTATAATGCTAATGATCATACCTACCTACTTTAAATTTTAGGTAGAGAATTATCTGATTTAAATACAGACATATTTTTTCTCACATTGAGTCTTAATACAGAATGTAGTTCCAAATGTATTTCATTGTTATAGTCACAATATCCAACTAAAAATTATACTATCTAGAATTGAACCAACCAAAATCTAGTATTTCTTGACAGGCTGGACCTGCAAGATGTGGCTTGAATTTTAACCAGTTTATCACATAGTCTCTAGTGATCATGCATCTAGTTATCATAAAAAATAATTTAAAAGGTTTAGTTGCTGAAAGCAGTAAGTGGTACAGTAAAATAGTTAAGTTATTCAGAGAATGTTACCTTCCTTGCAAGAGTAATTTAAGCACATGGGAAAGAGTCTAGATTTTTGTTTCCTATAGAAACAGTGCTCTTTGCTGCTAGGAAACTTTTTCTGCTTACTATCGTTTTTTACTGTAGCTTGAGCTCAGTGACTCTGGTGTGGATGAGGCTGAACAGCTATTAACCAATAAAATTAGGAATTTGTGCAAATGGTAAGTAGGACATAACAATTATTTTAAATAAATAACATTGAACTTTTTTTTTCTTTTTGACATTAGAAAAACATTCACAATTTCCTAAAAATGTCTTTATGGTAATGCCAATTTAAGATGTCCTTTAATTTTTGGCTTAGGAGTTTAGGATTTTTCAGCTAACTTTGGTCTTTACCAGGAGCTGCTGTGAGGAGAGGATATCAGTTGAATTGGAAACACAACATATAAGATGGGTATATAATTTGCCAAAGGTAATATTTTTGTTGTTGCACAAAATCTAAATTACTATTGGTTAAACACAACAGCTGTGGAGTTCAGTCCAAGCATGAGACTAAATCTGCTTTAGTGAGTAAGATGTAAGGTTGCATGTTTCAGTTCTCCACCGTCTTGCACTGTGGGCAGCACTCTACCTGTGCATTGTCTAAAAACCTCCCGTGTATACTCCAGCTAAATGATTGTCGGGTAGCCTTTGCATTTAACAAACTAGCATGAGGCCTTTTATATCTAAATGCTACGTGATAGACAATTTCAGCTAGCCACATACTGTATGTATGAGATTCATAAAGATTTTCAATCATTCATTTCCATTTATCAACTGAAATTTTGTTTAGTATTTGAATTTTTTTTTGAAATGTATAGTGAATAGGATGTTGCACTGGTGGCAATTCATCATGGAGCATAATAAAATTAATTTGACCCAAGTAGTGAAAAATAGTGTGTTTTTATTTGTTTATTAAAAGATTAAAATAGATTTAAAAAACTAAACTCTAGAGTATAGCAGAGAGTGCACATTGATGGGTGATAATGGTTGAAGTTTGCAGCAGACTGCATGCCCTGAGAGTCAGAATGTGCCATTAAATAAACATGATGAGCAAAAGAATGTTACACCCTGTTCTGTTGAGAAACATGACAGCTGCTCAGCAGCTCCTCAGGAAGCTACTGCTCTGTGAACAGAGCATTCACATTGCAAGGTCAGACTGTTTGGAGTTCTTTCACATACCAAAAATGTTGAAATTTTCCAAATTAGAATGATACTGGTTTTTCTGTTAGTTTAAGTAAATGCCAAATATAGCAGCTCATGTGGAACATAAACAGCTTTAATAATCAGCATCAAAGCTGGTGCTCATTTTAAACAGGAAACAGTTTTTGATGAATAGAATTTTCTGTTCCATTCACCCTGGCACAAGTGAGTGTCTGAAGATTAAACCGAGTTATGGAATCCAGAGAGTAGGATGCTACAGAATGCCTTTCAGGAGCTTTAGCCAAATTTAACAAACGTTTCAAGAATAGTATGTTCTGTGAAAAAGTTGTTTCTGTTATACATACATGAACACTTAAGAATATATTAAATAAACTTCTAAAGAATTTTTTAAAGAGAAATGTGCTTCAGAATTGTTTTGTCACATCATATTTATCTAATCAACAGAGAGATTCTTGAAATTACTCTGCTTTAGAAATGGAGCTCCTAAAGGGCAAGTATAGTGGTGAGGCCTATTTATAGTACAACAGAAAATCCTTTGTGGGAAACTTGGAAAATTTCATCTTGCACATTTATTTTATTTACACCCACATTTTGCCTCTAAAAGCACAGCATCCTCTCATAATTTTTTAGTCATTTATCCATGGATTTTTTTAAAATTTTACTTTCTAGGGAAACCAGTGGGAAAAGATGCAGTAAACTGCTTGTTATGAATATAATGAGGTGATAGAAAATATACTTTGCAACTATCACTAAGACCCCTTTTACTTCTATATGTGATAGATAGTATTCTTCATTGCCCTGAGGCAGTGAAGCTTGAAAAGCTTGTTGTTAGAACAAAATATGTCCAGATGCATCTGCCATGTCTTAAAATATATACGTATACATGTGTATATATGATATATATGTAGTATATTTATATATCATTGTACTAGTGATTGTTGTTGTTAGGTGCTGTTGAGTCGGTATCCGACTCATAGCGACCCTGCATACAACAGGCGAAACACTATCATCAGTGCTTCTCTGCTGTTCATAGGGTTTTCAGTGGCGGATTGAGTTTTGGGAGTGGGTTGCCAGGACCATCTCCCAAGCCTACAGCACCTGGTGTTCCCAGGCAGTCTCCCATCCAAGTATTAACCAGGCCTGACCCTGCTTAGCTGCCGAGATCTGACAGGATTTGATGCCACAGAGGTGTGGCTGCAGGCCTCTACTAGTGATACAGTATTTTATTTCATACAAGGTTCATGTAAATCTAAACTGGTTATCTGCACTACCTCCAAGACTGACAAATGAAGATGTGAATGTCACACAATTACTTTGAGTAAACTATAGGGGCTGGAATTTAGCTCAGTTGGTAAAGTGCTGCTCTATGCTCTCTGAGGTCCTGGGTTTGACTCCCCAGCACTGCCAAAAAAAAAAAAAAAAAAAAAAAAAAAAAAAAAAAACATAGAAGGACATAACAATCCACTCCTGAAGCAATCCCAAAACAACGGCCATTGAAAACCCTATGAATAGCAGGGAAGAACTGACATAGAATGGCACAGTGTTGGGGGGTGTTTTGTTCTGTTGTACATAGGGTCACTATGAGTTGGACCTGACTCAGTGGCACCTAACAACAACAAACAACAAAAACTATAGCAATAATTTATAGTGATTTTCAGTTTAGTCAAATATTTGTGCGTTGGAGAGTTTCTAGTAAATTCTTTAACAATCACAGATCTCTTACCTTAGTAAGGATTCATTTTTATTGTTTTTAATTTCCTATTTAAGAGGAGGGGCTGGGATTTAGCTCAGTTGGTAGAGCGCCACTCTGCAGTCTCTGAGGTCCCGAGTTCGATTCCTAGCACCACAAAAATGGGAGAAGGACGTGGCAACCCACTCCCGAGGCAATCCTGAAACAGTCAGCCATTGAAAACCCTATAAGGGTCGCTATGAGTCAGACACGACTCAACAGCACCTAACAACAACAACAATTTAAGAGGAAGTTAAGTTTTAACAGTATCAAATTGCATTATGAAACTTGGCCATAATGAATTGGTTGGTATATCATGACCTAAGTTTAGTTGTATCTTATTTTTAGGTGTGTAAGGATTTCCATCAAGGCCCAATTCTAATAGTTTTAAAGCATCAGTATCACCATACTTAAACAACTGGTATTAACTACATATGTACACAGTAAGATAAAATAGCAGAGCAAGATAGGCCCCACCTACACTCATTTAAATTTAAAATATTTATTTCACAACTGAAAGATGTTTGTACAGCATTGAAGTGTATCGGACAGAACACACAGGCATGTGGATACCATCAAATATACACCACCCTCTCATTTCAGAGATGAGGTTACCATTATCAGAGTTTTGTGGGTTTGCCTGAAGTAAGAGGGGGCTCATGGAAGCCAGATCTGACTACCGATACATTTGTTCTTTTCTAGTCACTATAGTACTCTATCCCTGTTTTTTCTTTCTGTGTTTCTTAAGGGTAAACCATGGATTTGGGTTGTTTCTGGAAGACTTATGGCTACAAATTTCATCATTTCTCATATACCATCTGAGTGATGATAGAAGCCACCTGCATCCTGTGCCCATCTCTGCCCAGAGAAGCTGGCTGGCTTTGAGGAGTCAGCCTCTGACTGAAGCATGTGATCATGTTTTGGCTCAGTGATGGCAGTCACTCTACATTGCCCAAGCATTTGGTCATCACAGAGTACTTCTGTCATTCAGTACTGAGTTGAAATGAGGGTGAGCTTTTGATTGTACATCCAGATTATTTCATTTTTTTCTTTATGGATATAAGTAGGCATTGTCTTTACTTAGATATAAATATTTTATAAATACTGACAGTCAACTTATCTGACAGAAAATTAGTTTGAGAATGTCTTGGTCTTTCTCAATACAACAGCTGCACTGTCAATTCAAAAACCGGGAGTTCTTCCAAGGAGCACAAGGACAAAGTGAACACATTAAATCCAACTTCCTACTTTTATTATTGGTGAGAAGGGAGATTCTGATTTGACTGCATGTACCTCAACCTTATTGAAAAAAGAGGCAAGAAAATGTGTATCTAGAATTTGTGGTGTTGAAAGAAACAGATAAGGTGAAAAGAAGGACATTAATTGTGTCCAGTTTACAGGGAAACATACAAAGCTGATCATGTCCTAATTCTGTAGTTGTCTATAAGGCAAGTGTAACTTAGTCCCTAATCAGTTGTAGCCTTAAAGGAGCCTTTTGATTTTTTTAGGTAGGCTGAGGGTCTTTAGACTCTCTTGGAGAACAGAATTTGTGTTTGTAATTTTTTTTTAAGATTGGTGGTAGAATGCTCAGCAATTAAAATTAAGAAATGTATTTCAATCTATATTTTGAAGGACAAAAGTCTACTTGGAAGACCCTGACAAATAGTATATTAGCTTTTTGTTTATCTATTGATCAAGAATGTGAATGTGAAAAGGCCAGCTTTCTTAGTTGTATTATCAGCTAAAGCTATATATATATATATATATTCACCAGACCATTCAAATGTAGTTTTGTTGTTCTTTAAAATCTTTTTGGTTCTTTTGTGTGTGTGTGTGTGTGTGTGTGTGTGTGTGTGTGTGTGTGTAGTACTTGGGGATTGAACCCAGGGCCTCACGCATACTTTACCAGTTCCCTACTACTCAGCTGTACCCCCAGCCCATTTTTTTACTTTTTATCTTGAGACAGGGTCTTAGTAAATTACACAGGGTACCTCTGGCTGGAACTTGCAATCCTCCTTCACCTTTTCGTGTCGCTGGGATTATAGCCCTTAGCTACCATGCCTGGCAATCTGTATAGCTTTACCAGACCTTTCAAATGTAAGGTTTTGTTTTTCTTTAAAATCTTTTTTGAACTTTGCTGTGAATATTTGCCAAAGGAAGTTATATTGTGGCTAAATTAACATAATTAGGAGTGCATCTAATAAGCATAGTCCTAAAATTTCAGCCACTTTCTTTCTAAGTTGCATACACATAGAGGCACTTTCTGATTTTATTTACGAGGCCTTGCTTTGTCCATAGATAAAGCCATGTGTGCTATATAGAATGTACTTATAATGGACAGGCTGACTACAGATGTTAAGGGGCTTTGAGAAAATTCTGAGCCAGGAGGTTGCTTTAAATCAATGTCTACAAGTCCTACAGCCAGTGTGCTTGGCCCATGTGACAGAGTTCAGGCCAGTTGGGCCATGTGCAAAGAGAGTCATCGCTGTACCCAGGAGCTTTACAATATCCTTTTTACTTCAGCATTTTTATCACTTTACTTTCCAAAATCTGAAACAACAAAAAAACTTGGTTTCGATGCCAAAGATTTTTTTCATATTTGTTTCTTTGTTTTCCTAACCATCTAAATCTTTTTCACCCAAACATAACCAGCTTAGGAAAAACAAATATTGTACTTTTGAACTGTTTTGATTCTACAAGTCCATTGCAAAGCGTACTTCACTAATCATTACTGACTGTTAAATGAGATTTGGTAGTTTGTTGGAAAAGATAGGATAACTTGTACAGAAAAAAATGTGCTTGGTTTTCCCAGTGCATGTCTGGGTAACACTTAAATTCAGCATTATCTTTGTGTCTTGATCTTTGTTTTTGATATATGGTAAGTCAGGATTGCACGTGAAGACCCCTCACATGAAGTGCTTACTTAAATTATAGTAAACTTTGGGGTTTCTTCCAACTTATAAAAACTATTGCTATATATTCATATTCCTAAGATTTTCTCTACATGAGTGAGAATACAAGTGGACCTTCTAAAAATTGTAAAGGAATATTTTTAAGAGTTTTTCCCAGAAAGCTTTCCTATATGCAAGTTTCCTGAATATTGATGGCAACTAGTGAATAAGAAAAACCAAAACATGAAAAAATGTTCTCTCATGTTCCCAATTTTGAAAAATTCCCAGATCTATTTTCAAAGCCAAAAGATAAATGTTTGGATACAAGTGTTATTATCCTAATGTCTTACAATAAAACTGTGTAAAATGATTATTGTTACTGCAAGTTGAAAGTAAACTTCAGAATAAAATCTCTCATTCCATTTACTAATACATCTCTAAGATCAGGGTGGTAGAGTACCACTCTGCAGTCTCTGAGGTCCTGAGTTCGATTCCCAGCACTGCAAAAAATGGGAGAAGGATGTGGCAATCCACTCCTGAGACAATTATGAAACAATCAGCCATTGAAAACTATGAGGGTTGCTATGAGTGGAACACAATCGATGGCACCTAACAACAACAAGATGAGTGTGACAGGGCCAATTCATATGACAACATAATGCTAAGTCCCCTTGAGGAGTTTGGCTCCCCCCCCCCATCATCTCCTTAGGGGGTTTCTGTAGTTTATTAAGTTACTTTAATACAGTCAGGTTTGGAATTGAACGTGGGTTCACAACCAGTTACGGAAGAATGGCAAAAAGGCAGCATTGAAGATGTAAAAGCTCCATGGTTGACACTAAACATTGGAGATACACTGGCATATTAGTTTCACATTAGTATACCAAAATACCTGAAAAAGTTAACTTACAAAGGGGAAGTTTTATTTTGGCTTACAGTTTTGGAGGCTTCATCCCATGATCAGATAGGATTGTGGCTTTGGGTGTCTGGTCAGGGTGCTGGATGGCAATAATGGAGAGCATATGGTAGAACAGACTGCTCACCTCAAGGCTAGGAAGCAAAGAGAATGAGGAAGAGGGCTGGCCCCAAAGGTCCACTTTGTGGGCAAACCCTCTAGGGACCCAGCCTTTAACATACGGATCTTTGGTGTAAGGACCTACTTTGTTGTTGTTAGGTGCCATCGAGTTGAGTCCAACTCAATAGCCACCCTATGTACAACAGAGGAAACACTCCCCAACACTGAACCATACCTGGCACTATTGTCAGTGCTTCTCTGCTTTACACAGGGTTTTCAATGGCTGATTGTTTTTTCTGAGTGTATTGCCAGATCCTTCACCCAACCCTACAGCACCTGGTGTTCCTAGGCAGTCTCCCATCCAAAGACTGTCCAGGCCTGATCCTGCTTAGTTTCTGAGATCTGATGGAATGAGATGCCATGGTGGTGGCTGCAAACCTTACTGAGAATATGTAAAATCACGAGGTCTGCTCTAGCAGTTCACTGGAGATGCCAGTCTTGGTCTTGCTTTGTAGTGGCAGTATGTTTACCAGTCCCTTTATATGAGTTTTTTCTAATAAACACTCCTCAGAGGGCCTGCTTAGTTTGCATTTGCCAGTGTAGGTACCTCTCTGACTTCCTCACCATGGCATATCTTGACCTTGTCCCCTTTTTGCAGAATGCTGGCTCTCACCTCATTTCAGACCAGATGACTACTTTTTCATGACACCAATGAAACCATTTAAAGGAGCTTCCAAAAGTCCCATGACTGGGCTCAACCCCTGCCAGACCTTTTGTCATTCAGATATTTTTCTTTTGAGAAAAATCATTGGGCACTACATGAGATGTTTTATGTGAGCAAGATATCCCAATTTTTCAGCCAAAGTAAGTGGAACTTGGGAAGGTTAAATAATTTGTG
The DNA here is from genome assembly GCA_007922755.1 of Pedetes capensis. Lineage (NCBI taxonomy): Eukaryota > Metazoa > Chordata > Mammalia > Rodentia > Pedetidae > Pedetes > Pedetes capensis. Next base: position 18,874 of record VMDO01008905.1, read on the forward strand.
CAAAGTTAAATAGTAAGAGGCAGAGCTGGGTCTCAAACTCAAGTCTGTCTTAATATAAACCCTTAACCATTGTAGTACCTTACCTACCAAGTGACAGTAGTCAATAGTGATGAGGGTAAGCAATAAGAGTGTTACTTCAAAGGTTTTAGTACAGATGTAGAAATCTTGGGATTTTTCTGCTTAAGCTTATACAGAGAGACCTGGGGAAAATGGCTGTCATGCCGTTTTCAAAACAAAAACAGAAGCAAAAATATAATCACTTTGCTAAAACAGCAGCTACTGAGGCAAGCCAAGGCAAGTTTTGAAATTAAGACAGCCTAGATTTTTGGGAGTATGTGAATAGAATGGTTTTTTTTAAATTGATTGATTTAATAATTTCTCTTTGGTGTGCTTATTCCTGATCTCCATCCCCTATTCTGTTACCCTTAAAATATTTTTTTCCAAAATATCAAATTAAGTAACTGGTATGCTTGAGTAATCCCAAATGCTTACTAATGATTACACAAGAATTTATTTGGAATTACCTCAGAGTTCTCTTTGTAAATTTGAAGTAATCTCTGCCAGTGTGGCTTAAGCATTTCCTATTTGTCTCTTTGGGGGTTTTGTTTGTTTTTGTTTTTTGGGGTTTTTTTTGCAACTCACTGTGACTTTTTATACATAGTTCTACCATCATTCATTTATTTATTTCAACCAATAGTGACTTTTAATTATTGAATATCAAGAGCAACTTGGGTTTGTTTTGTTTGCATTTGAATTTGTGGAGGGGTTGCTTTTTTTTTTTTTTTTTTTTTTTTTTTTTTTTTTTTTTTTTTTGTTTTTTTTTTTTTTTTTTTTTTTTTAATTTTTTTTTGTTTACAGTACCAGGGCCTCACGAAAACTTTGTAAATGTTCTATCACTAGGCTCCACCCCCAGCCCATTTTTGACATTTCATTTTGACAGTCTTGCTAAGTCATACAGGCTGCCTCTGGCCTCTGAAGTCTAATTCTCCTGCCTCCACCCTCCACGTCCAGTTACTGAGATTACAGGCATGAGTCACCACACCCTGCTACGTTTTAGGTTTACATTTCGCTTTTTTTAAAATTAGTGACAGGCCCTAGAGAGAAAGGATTAAAATACATCCCAATAAATTCTGACAAGCCAAGATTCCTCTTAAATGTTCTGTGTCTCTGCCAAGAGTCACCAAAAATCCTCAGCAACATTTAGAGAAAAATAAATATTGGTACCCATTACCCTGCTTCTCTTAAATGTATTTTCTGCTGTCTGCTGGTCTCCTGCATAGTCTGCAAAACTCTCACCCAGTGACATGTTGAAAAAGCAAAAGCTGCAGAAAGTTGAAATGTAACTTTGAGAAAGACGTTCACAAATAGGTATAAATAAATATTTTCCTTCTAACTCTTCTCCTTAAATGTAATTTTTTAAAAAGCTCCATTTTTCCAGTTCTGCTTCAGTGTGAATGCATCCTTTAGGCTGGTTTTGTTGGATCATTTGTTCACACAAATGTATTGGTTTTTAAACTGGGGTGCTGGCATCACCCACCCTAAATTTGAAAGAGAATTATTCCATGATAAATTCACAAAGGACAACTTGCAAACTGTAACTAGGGTGACTTTAGATCATTCGAATTTATGTAACAGTGAGCAGTGGAACATCTGAGCTTTCAGGAAGAGAGAAATTTAGCAATCATGCTAGTGAGCACAGTATTTTGGTGAGAGGAGATTGTAATACTTTTCAATTACATGCTTAATTTAAAAAAACTAAATCTATGATTTCATAAACCATGTTGCTAACAAACTGACTTATAATGACTATACAGCTAATTATACAATGTTTACACAAATGATTACTTATCTGAAAATTATTGCAAAATAGCCAGTGTATAAATATGTCAAAATAAAAACCCCAGCTTCAGAAAAGTACAAATTTGTTGAATGAACTCAAGAGATAGGGTTTTAAAGATTATAATTTTACCTCAGTATGGTTTCTTTTGAGAATCAGATTTTCACTTTCCAGTTGTCAATTCTTGGCTTGTCCAAACTCCCCCAACTGAAGCCCGCATGACCACATAAGGACTGCAGCATGACCACTGGCCCCAGACCACATGTGGAAAAGGGGTGGAGCCTTTGAGGAAGAAGGATCTGGGAGAATGTGCTTATTTTTAGAACTCTGACCGTACAGTGCATATATACAGGGAAATGCCTGCCATTGGCTTCTCCCTAGTGATATGCTCCGTGGAGTACCTTAGCCACCACGTGAAGGTCCTGCACTGTTCTGGACTCTGGGACCAATCTTACAACCTCCTTTCTTAACCACGATCCTTTTTGACCAACATAAACATTTTTTGAATTCAAAATAAATGTGAGTATAACTAAATTGAACACAATTGATTTGTTTTCAGCTTACACACAACCTGCCAAGAGTTTGATATTGGTATCCTTTCCTATTGTGGCATTCTCCAATGTCAACATGATTCCTCCACTGTGAGGAACCACTGTACTGTAAGGAACTATGGGCGGTTTGTTCTTGAACTCCCCAAATAGGACCAGTGACTGGTTTTATTTCCAGTCTCCACTCATCCCATCTGAACTACCCCCTTAGCTTTTTGCCTGTCCTCTACTTTAGAATTAGAATGTAGCTGCCCTTGGCCTTCTTCTCTTTGAGGGGTGACAGTCAACTCTGTTAATCCCCATTGCTAAAGTATGGGTCACCTCTCACTCAGGTTGGATGGACCTTATGATTACTCGTCCCACAAATCCAACCAATTACAGCACCACCACTACCACAAGGGCCAGGTGATAATGATTCTTACCTATAAAAGAATTTTTCTTGGTTGACTGGATGACCCCCCTCCCCATGGCCCTCCAAGTGAACTTTTTATTTTCTCTGACTCCAGGGCATTTCAGATTTAGCTTATCCACCACTGATCCATGGGTTAATCTACAGATCTCAGTATCCTTTTTCAGGAGGTAGAAATCCCAGAATACATAAATTCTAAGTAATTTACTTTGTTGGTGATCTTGCCATGTGACCATAGAGTCCAATAGCATTACTAAAAGTATGTGAGGGCAAGATACTTAATATCTGTTCTTCAGCTTGGGAACACTTTAGTTTATCAACATGTCACCTAATTATATGGTTTTCAACAATATTTCTCAAGTTCCAAAATGAGTGTCTGGAGCATTCCTCACAGCTGAGCAACACCACTCACGTAGTATCTTGTCACTGCATGAAGGAAAAGGATCCCATACAATTGTTGGCTGCCCTGGTGAGAGATACTATCTTGATGTCTCTTCATCTTTGTTGAGTAGCTAATTATCTCCATCTATACATCTTGGGTCTTTGCTACTTATAAGGCACAAAGAAGTTACAGCCCTGATCTCTAGGACATCAGTCCAGGAGGATAGTGGGAAGATTAAGGCATACACAAATAGTATGATGCAAAGCAAAAGGTAGTAGATACCAAAAATTTGAATAAGGGTCAGTGAAGACTCAGAGGGAAGAATGAAACAGATAAATTCTGCCGAAATGAAAGATGAGTAGTTTATTGACCCAGGAGATGGAGAAAAGGTCATTCTGAACTGAAAGACCTGAACAAAGATAAGGAGATGTGAAGCCAGGATGGCGTATGAGGAGCAAGACCAGAGTCTCATGCTGGCTGAAGGTGTTGAATGAACCAGAGGCATTCTATCAGGCAGATCATAGCCATTGTATAATATCAGAAATGCAAAAATGGCATTATCAAAAAGACTGGTTGTGAGCAAAGTACCTTTTCTAGAGGGCATTCATTCAACAAACATGTATTAAATCTATTTGGCCTTGGGACACTAACAAGATCAGACATGGCTAATGTCCTTAAGCTCATATGGAAAGTGCTGTGTTAGAACTTGTTTTCAATGTTGAATCTGTGGAAATCCCTTTCTACACCCACACATTCAACTTTTTAACCAAATTCACTTTCTCCTCCAATACCTGCTCCTGCTGCTCACTATCCCATCTTGTGGCATCTGGGGCCATCCACATGTCACAGCCAAGAAAGCAGGTATCAACCTAGACTCCTCTCATTGCCTCCTGCCTCCTCCATCTAATTAGTGCCCAAATTATGTGGAGTGATGCTTTCTTTAAGCTTGTCTATCCTGATCGGTGCTCACCTATACAGCACTCCCAAATCTATATCACTTCATTCTTTGATCATTACAATGACCTCTTAACTGGCCTTCCAGCCAACAGCCTGGGCCCACTGAATCCATCCTCCTCTGGGTACAAGTCATATTTTTTAAACATATGCAGACACCATGCCCTTCTTACAACCCTTTGATGCTCTTCATGGAATTTGTAGTTGAATCCACATTCTTTGGTATACACTCGGCAGGACAAGTTCCTTGACTCTCAGCCTCAATCAGCATTTTTATTCAGGCACAGAAAATCTTCCCAGCTTTTTGGAATGCACTTACTGATACATGCCTCTGTGGTTCAGATAGGCATATTATTTGGCTGACAGAAATGTAAACATGAACATTTGGTTTCCAGTTTTAGCACACCGGAGTGATGTTTCTCAACTCTGGTCTTACCTGGGAGACAGCTTTTTAGCTATGATTTTTTCAGCCAATCATTTCTGCTAAGAGCTTTTGCAAATATTCAAGGTTAGAATAATAAAATAGTAAAAGAAAGTTCAAGGTTGGAATAACCAAATATAAGAGATGCACTGGAACAGATGAGATACCCAACACTAAAGGACTAATCAAAATACTCTAAATATCCAATAGCTTTTGGAATTGCTTAAGCAAAATGTAGATTGTATGATGGCATATAAGCTATCTTCCGCTTTTTATAGAAAAAAGTAGTTATATGCATGTTCACATATGCATTAACAAGTATGCAGTACTGGAGGGTTGGACCCAGGGTCTCATGCATGCTAGGCAGGTGCTCTACCACTGAGCTATACACCCAGCCCTTTTAAAAAAATTTTGAGTCAAGGTCTCGTTAAATCTCACAGGCTACCTCTGGCCTCAAACTCATGATCCTCCAGCCTCAGCTTCTTGAGTCAATAGGATTACAGGTGTGTGTCACAGTGCCTGGCTAAGAATTATTTTAAAAGGTGTACACTACAAGGTTATCAGTAGTTGTTCTGTGTGATGGGATTATGAGGATTCTTTGTCCTTTTGCTTATATGTGTGTTCTGATTTTTCATCATGACCACTATTTTTTATTGGACAATTTTAATGTACAACTTAATGTGTTTCATTCTGACATGCATTTCATTGTGAGATTTCCACATATGTGTCTCATTGTACGTTGCACAGATAAGTTCCCCCTTACCCTCTTGTGCACTTCCTCCCCCCTAACCACCCCCCACCAAAGGCCTTTTTTCCCCTTGCATGTCTTTTTGTGGGACTATTAACCGCTTTTTTTTTTTTTAAAGTAAAGGCTATACAGAAATTATAAAAAAGGCCTATTCTTAACCTCCCAAAGATATCAATACTTGGGGAAAACCCACTGAAACATTAACTTTTTACCAAATTGTTTGTTTTTACAGAGTTACATTAAATGCTATGATTTCTGGCCATTTTCTGTACTATGCTATTTCCTCAAACTGAAGTGTTTTTCCGCATCATTAGTCATTTTTTAGCCTAGTTAGCTTTCTGCTCTTTGAAAATCCAAATTAAGAGTCACTTTCTCTGAGAATTCTTCCTTCACTTCGTATCTGCTTTAGGTCAAGGGTCTGGTTAAATGTGGCTCATAGACAAAAATCCACCCCATACCTATTTTTTAAATAGCTTGTACACTAAGAAGAGTTTTTACTCTTCTGGAAGGGTTGGTTTCCTTAGGGTTCCCACTATTCTCAGGTAGAGGATATTTCCTAATTCAACTTGATCTCCCAGCATGGAGCAGGGTGCCCCATACATAAGAGTCACTGGATAAATGAGTATACAGGTGCATGAAGGAGTGATATAAACACCTTCCTGGCACTAGAATATAAGTTACATGAGGACAGAGCTTGATCTCCTTTGTTCACTGTATCTCCTGTGTCCAGATTCTCCCATACTTGGAACATGATAAGCATTCAGAAAAATACCCGTTGATGACAAGTGCATCAATGGTGGTGCCATATTTCTCGGTTTTGTGTTAGATCAGTTTTCAGCCCTGTATATTATACTATTTGGTGATTAATGGAAACCAAGTCTACCTTAAGACCCTCACAGAAAGAAGAGATAGTTTTAACTTTTGTCATGAAAGGAAAATAGCTATGAAGTCTTTTCAAGAACATACTCATTTATTCCAGTCTTCAGAGCATCTCAATATAGATCACAACCTGCTACTACCTCTTCCTTTCACACACTGGCAACAACTTTCTCAGGGCAGGTGTTAAATCAAGATCCTGCTGAAACAGAGTTATTAAATACCTGTAATGGCAGAGGCCATGAACCAGAGTAAGACTCAGCACTGTGGCTCCACTTCAAATCAGGATGAGGTGTTTTCAGAGATCAACGGGCACAGATAAATCATAGCCTAAACACTTCATCTGGTCTTGGACAGCTGTTCTCTCAGTGAGTTGAAAGCTCTTTATAGAAGATGAACTAATTAGTTTTCCTACCAGGTCTATGAGTTTGCAGGGAGGAGAAATTGGGATCCCTGTCCTGTGTTGAATAATGATTATCACAATACTTTGCATGTTTATAGTACTGAATCCTGAAATAGCATGTGCTGCTGCTGCTGTGAGGTGCCGTCAAGTCTGTGTCCGACTCATAGCAACCCTAGGTACAACAGGTGAAACACTATTGTCAGTGCTTCTCTGCTGTTCATAGGGTTTTCAATGGCGGATTGATTTCTGGGAGTGGGTTGCCAGGTCCAACTCCCAAGCCTACAGAACCTGGTGTTCCCAGGTGGTCTCCCATTCAAGTACTAACAAGGCCCAACCCTGCTTAGCTTCTGAGATCTGACGGGATCAGATGCCAAAGGGCTATGGCTGCAGGCTCGAAACAGCATGTAGTGGAAGTGTTTTTCCTTAATGGTAAATGTACTTAGTATGTAACCATATCATCCCTGTTTTATTATGGGTTTTATAATATTCCATTTTGTAGACTGAGTTTGAGGACCCATAACATTATTTTAAGTTTTGTGAATTGCCTAGCAAGTGTATTCTGTGCTTTCCTAAGTTATAAAAGGCTCCAGAGCAAGGAATCCTTTTATAATACAAAGGAGAAAATATGTCCTACTAGATGCTCACTTTTGGGGAGAGGCCTGACCAGTCTCCCCAATTCAACCAGTTCCTGGCAACACGAGCACTATTAGCTCTTCCCTCCTCATTCAGAAGAGCCACTGCACACCCCTTTTCTGGGACTTCTGCATGTTCTTATCAATGACATGAATTTTTAGTGAAGATTTGCCTCTCTGTCTCATCAGGATAGTGTTGGGAGCTGTTTAACCTCTCCTTTCTTCCTTTCTATGTAGAAGAGCCCTGTCCCTGCCCACAAACAAGGATCAGGAGAAAGGAAGGTCTGTCTTATCTCTCTGTTCTAAGTTTACACACACACACTTTTAAAAATCTAAACTTTAACTTTTACTTCTTTGAACAATAAGCATGTACTTGATTGTGAACTTTGATGGAAATAAAAATAGTGAAGTAGTTACTGAGGGAAACAGCAACCTCTACTGTGGTTTGAGAATAGGGAGCCTTTGGGATATTTGAGGCTGAGTGGAAGTCATAAGGGGCAGTAAAAAAGAGGAGCCTGAATTTTGCAGAGATACTCAGTTTCACATGTAGCTTAACCTATCTGACCCTCAGTTTCTTCATCGATAAAGTGGGAATAGCACCCCCATGTTATATGAAATATACATGAGATGACTTAGATAGTTCAAAAAATGTCACTCATCTACCACCCCCTCCCATGGACCCAGGGTAATGAGTTAGTTCACAGAGTCTGGAATCTTCTTTAAGTGATTATAGCAGTTGTTCTTACTGAGTAAGAGAATAGCAGAACAACAGAAACAGTCTAAAAGAAATAGACCCAAGAACTACTGAAGATTGTTTCTGGTGAAGCTCTCTTGATTGGAATGTTTTCCTAGTGAAATACTCCTGGTTGGAGCTAATCCAAAGCTTTGTCCATAAAGCAAATAATTGTTGAATAGGTGGCTCACAGAATTTGCCAAGACTAGTGTTCTAACCTATAGGACACAAAGGATACATTGCTAATCATAGTTAATACAAAAGACTTTAGAAGGGATTTATGGTTTTTATAAACTAGGGGGGAGCACTAGAGTGGAGCAAAGGTAATCTGTGATACATCTTTCGCTTACTAGAATTGAGATGCCTCTTTCATGATGGAGGTGAGATGGAATGATTGCTAGAGGTGGCAAATATATGCTCTCAGTGTATTTTGTGGGTATTGGCATCACCACAATTTGTGTAGAGGGAAAAAAAAAAAAAGCTGAGACTGGTGAACCAATGCTTGCCCAAGAACTCTAAGGGAGACCTGAACAGTATATCTTGACCATGGCCACAAGGTTTTGCTGACTCCTGGGGGCTTCCCATCCAGGCATTCCCCTAGTACTTACTTCCTCCCCACCAAGAAACTTGCTAACTTTCCACTTTTTCCCTTCCAGAAATAGTTGCTTTTAATAACAAATGATTGAACTGACTTCTGGCTACCTATCGGACTTAAGAAAATATATGAGCACCTCTGCCATCTGACTGTAACATAAACAGATCCAGGATAGCACCCCCACCGAGGTCTTTCTTGAACCTTTTTGTTACTACCCAAAGACCCTTTTCAGAAAGTTCTTGATTCCAGTCCTTAGGAAGAGATCTGATCAGATTTTTTTGGATATGAGGAAACAAAGAAAAGCAAATGTTAAGAACTCAAACCCTTTTGAGGTGAGAATGTAATATTTTTAATATTCAGCAATGTCTCATACATACCTGACAGGTGTATCAACTCACAGAAAAAATATCAGTTTGGCTTTTAAAAAAAGGAAAAAGACTTTCAATCTAAATTTATTTGGATTACAAAAATAACAGCCCATTTCTTTACTTAATTATAGCTGAGTCACCAAGACATTCAGAGATATGAAGAGCATTCTTCAATCACTTCTTTCCCATATAAATCTCATGACATAAAAAAGTTTATTTTCATATTTACAGAAGAAACATGCTGATTGTTTCTTAAAACTCTCTTTGGACTTCTGGGTGAGGCTACCTTTTTTTAAGTTAGGGAACATTTCAAATTAAAGAAGGTATTTTAGAAACATTCACAATGCATTTCACTTAATACCACTGCACAGTCCAGTGTCCTCTTCTAGAGATCATGTTTTTACCGCAAAGCTTCTGGAACTTCCACCTACAGAAATAGGGGATTTTCTTTCAATGAAGCAAAACAAATGATAAAGAAAGAAACTATCTGTGGGTCTGTCTCTAGGAGTATTCTCTGAGAAGAACTCAAATATGGGGTGTTTATTGCATGGTAGTCTCATTTTATATTATAAAATTGGTTGTAAATAATTTGCAACTGTGGATGAAATTTCCCACAACATATTAATCCTTTTTGGAATGTAGATTATGCCCCTCTGAATTTCCTGTGGAGAAATTGGGACATTTCTATGTTGGAGTATCTTAAAAGGGTCCTGGCGGAGAGTGCTAAGATGGTGGCCCAGGCAAACCTCTCAAACAGCAAAGTGCTCACTGGTGTGCCTGCTCCTAATGCTTCATACTTGGTAGGCTTGCTATTGCATACCAAATGATTTAATACATTAATAAGCATTTGGAGAGGGAACTTTGGTACCATGATGGGATGGAAACTGACTCACATTATTAAATAATGTGCCCAAATGTCTGTTCCAGGGTGACTTACCCTCCTTAGCTGTCTTATGCTGCTCCCCCGAATTGCTTCCATGAGGTTCTCATGAGCTGATCTCTGTGGAGTAGAAGGTCGAGAACTTTCTTCTACTTTCTTTTCTTGCACCGACTTCAGAGAATTCTTTATTTCCTTTAAGATATTGTTTGGCTGTTTCTTAACCTTTTTCCCTTTTTTCTTCCTCTGTCCGTTCTGTAGTGCCCGCTGGGCGCTCTCTTGTTGTTTGATGACTTCTGCAATGTTTCTGGTGATGAGCTTTTTCTCTGGGAGAGGAGGAGGGGGTGGAGGGGGAGGGGGAGGGGGAGGAGGCAGCATCTGGGGAGGAAGAGGTGGAGGAGGAGGGGGAGGAGGTGGGGCCACAGGAGAGGGAGGTCGTAGGGGCCCTTTCTTGGGGAGCTTGGGGGATGACCAGGGAGAGTGCCTGGGAGATGCATAAGGAGAAGAGCCAGGTGTTCCTCTTTGCCAGACTTTGGTCCTCAGATTGGCACCTCCGTCATATCCCTCTTGCTGTTTTTGCTCCTGCATCCGCTTTTGCCTCTGTTTATCCATGTTTCTTGTTAAAATGCTTGTCATGCTCATTCTTGGTCCAGGGAGCTCAAAATGGTAGCCCAGCCTCAGCAGCGTGGTGTTTCCCTTCAGCAGCTTGACGATCTCCATCTCCACCTGGCTGCCCATGATGTGCCTCTGGTTGTGGAAGCGCAGCTCCGTGAGCACCGTGTTGTGCTGCAGGGCCCTCATGATGGCGAGGATGCCCTTTCCAGTTATGAAATTGGACTCGACATTTACACTGGTGATGTGCTCATTGACCTTGAGCATATCCGCAATGGCGATGGCCGCAGCGTCATCAGCGTGTGTGTTGGCCAAGCTGAATGTCTTCACCGTCATGTTGTCCTTGAGGGCTTCTGCAAAGCGCGTGAGGGTCTGCGTTGTGATGTTCTCTATATTGTTCAAATTGACTTCTGTGGTGTCAGGGTCATCGTTTTTAATCTTTTCTAAAACATCCTCAATAACGGTAGGGTTCCCACAAGGGTGAATGGCTGCTGGTGACTCTGTGTTCCTCCCACTGTTGCTGTTGGTTAAATTTATATTTTCTATTTGACTTTTAAATGTTTTTGGCTTAGAGTTGTCAGAACTGACGCCATCATAGTTCACAGTTCCATTAATACTTTTTGCAGTTTCAGTTGTTCTTTCCTCCTCATCACTGTCCTCTTCCTCGTCCTGAGACTCCTCTTGTCCCTCCTCCTCTTCAGTGTACACTTCTTCAGAAACCTCACTGTTGCACTCAGTGAAGATCAGCTCTTCCTCGCTCTCCTCTTTGTCCTCTTCTGCAACCTGAGAAGTATGGTAACATCATCAAGTTTTTCATTTTGAGCACATTCTATTAATTTACAAAAGCAACACAAGGCTAGTAACAAGTCCATAATGGAAGAAGGTAGCAGTCCTCTGCTTCTGATCACTCTAGTTCAAGTGACCAAAGTTAATATTTTGTTGCATAACCATCACCAGCGTTTTCTAAAAGCATTTGTTTTCTGCAAAACATCCAGCATTCAACTTATTGAATAACAATAAATGATCATTTTGCCAGTTTGAACAAATAAGTCAGGACTTCAGCTTTGGAACATCCTTGATAAATTTTTCAATGTTTTGACTATGGACTCTGTACCACTTGACTCCTTGTCTACTTGAAATTTAGCAAATCTAAGTCTCTTCTTGGGAATCATCCCTCTGTCCTCTCTTATTTCTCCCTATCAAGCAAACAAATGACAACAAAAATATTCAACATGGCAATGAATTCCCTTTTTTAGTGTTGAAAAATTCTCCCCTATATGTGCTATTAATAACAGATGTGACAAGAGCCAAGTGCCCTCTGCCTAGTTTAACTCAGCGTAGACAGAAGCAGGGGCATCATTTGTTCTTCCAGCATTTGTCTATTTTTGTTGTAGCACATGGCACAGGGACTCAGTGACTCCACCCTGCCTGAGAACTTCTGCTCAGTTCAGCAGGAAGTCAAAACCAAGCTCTATACAGACCACTACTCAGATCACCCTTTCACAAATCAACTTGAAACCTCCAGCGAGCTCAGGGTCACATGAGATGCCCGGCAGAAGACCAGGTGGGAAAGCTAATCACCCACCATGGGTCTCACTGGATTCCAACCGGCCATGTGGATCAGCAAAGAGCAGCAGAAAAGCCTGAAGCCAGTCATTGCCCAGTCTGACGGTTTTACATTATTTAGCATGTATCAGTTATGAAAGGCTTGCAGGTAAACACCATTTCATTCTATTTTTGTCTTTCCTGTTTACAAGACTTGCTGTACAAAGAAGACCAAGTGACCCCTTCTTTCTATTTCTTGTTATCTCTTCTGATTAAGAAGTGCCTGGGACCTGCTGACAGTATGATTTTCCCTCTTGCTTTATTTTCAGTCCTTTCTCCTTATCTTCTCTGAAGCCCTCTGGGGCCCTTCCTTGTCCCCAGAGCCTTGGCTCTTCCCCCTATGTGGAAATCTTTTTTAACTCTGAGGGCTGCCGCTGCCTGAGACATGAGGTTTGAGCTTGGAAAACACTGTGCTGGTTTCCAGGTTTGTTTGCCCAGTTGCTATCAGAAAATAGCCTCCAGTTATCCACTCGTTTTGGAGTGGCAGGCACCAAGTGATGGCCTGGGAAGGGGTCAGCCACTCCTGGAATGACCTCCCCAGTCTTAGTTTACTCCATACTTCAGGAGTAGGAGACAGAGGGACACTGTGTGTGTGTGTGTGTGTGTGTGTGTGTGTGTGTGTGTGTGTACACAAGTCACAACCCAGCAACACAAAAGAAAGAATTTGGCTGCAGCCAAGCCCTTGGCAAATGTAAGCAGAGAGAAGAAGCCTTTTATGCCTAGCGGAGAAGAAAGTGGATTAGCTAGAGGAAGAAAGAAATCCGTTTGTATATTTTATAATTCTAATCCATATGGGCTATGTGTGTGAGTGTATATGTTTGTATGTGCATGTTTTTAGCTGTTTTAGTATTTGCAGGAGAGGGACTTCACTTCTAATCCAAAATATACATATAGCCTTTCATGCTACCATTAAATTTAATCTATTTTTAATTTTTAAAATACCTTTAGGCTCTGTCTGCAAATGTATCTAGAAAGATAACTGAAAGTACTATCTAGCAACTTGAGTTGTCAAGTAATATTCAAATGATGCCTCTTCCATTTGAAAGCCTTCTTTGACACCGCCTAGTTATCCCTGCATGGGGCTGGGATTTAGCTCAGTTGGTAGAGCACTGCACTGCAGTCTCTGAGGTCCCCAGTTCAATTCCCAGCACCGCAAAAATGGGAGAAGGACCTGGCAATCCACTCCCAAGGAAATCCCGAAGCACTCAGCCATTGAAAACCCTATGAGGGTCGCTATGAGTCAGATACTGACTCGACGGCACCTAACAACAACAACAAGTTATCCCTGCAATGCATTCTTGTAGAATTGTATCTCCCCCAATACAGAACACATCACACTTTATTAAATAACCCATGTTATTTTTCTGAATAGACAGTTAGCTGGGTGAAGGCAGGGCCCATGTCTGTTTTGCTCATTTAGCACAGTGCTTTCCATTTCTTTGGATAAATGATTGATAAATGGTTTGCTTACTAATGGATCTAAGTTGACATTGGCTAACAGGTGCTCACAGTCAGGACTACACCTAGGAGAAAGTGCTGGTAAGACTGAGTGGAGGCAAGGGGACCAACTGTCTTGCTCTGTTTGAGCCTGAGGGATTTTCCAGAATGCAGGATTTGTAGCTCTAAAATCTAGATGGTCCTGGGCAATGAGATGGTTGGTCAATTCAGGTAGGGAACATCTGGAAGAAGAACATCAGAAGGGAGAAGGGGATCTGGGGGGGGAGGCAGAAGGATGCAAGAGACAAACGTTGCCTCCTTTCTAAGTGATTCCTGCCCTAGGGGATCTAGATCTCCCCATAGGCCACTGCTTTGGAGTTAACCCTGATCCTCCTGAGTATGGAGGTGAGAAGGTGGCCATAGTGTGAGGAGGTGGGGGATGACGTGGCAAGAGACTAGAGGGGAGGTGAATATTGCTTCACTTAGAGAATAAATAAGGCAATGAGAAGGAGCAGGCCAGCCATTTCTCCTCCTCACCTCCCTGACATCACTATGTGGACAGGGAGGCAAGAGGCTTGGTTTTCAGTTCCTGTTCTCTTTCCCCCTGTAAAGAACTGGTTGACTTTAAACAAGTCAGTGAATCTCTCTGCATCTCAAAGGGACTATAGTAGAGTTAAGCACTTCTTAATGTCACAATTTGAGCATGTGTCATCACCACTTGAAGGGCCTGTTAGACCTCAGACTGTTGGGCCCCATCTCCAGGGTTTCTCATTCAGCAGATATTGGGGAGCACTAGAACTTGCAGTTCTAAGACATTCCTCTGTGCTGCCGATGCTGCTATCGGGCACACACACATTGAGAACCATAGTCTTTGTGCCAACAGAGCCTAGTTTGAATTTCAGTTCTACTTTCAAGTTGTTAACCTTGACTACATTTCTTAACCTCCCTTGGTCTCAGCTCATGTGCTGAAAGGGAAGAATGAAATGAGGTAATGAGAGGAAACTGTGCTGAGGTCCAGCTGCTACCCAAGCAAGGAGGGCTGGACACAGTATGTAGGTGTGAACCCCAGGGGGCACAAGGCTGTCATTCAACAGATACTGCACAGGATGTTCACTAGCCTTTCCAGAACCAGCGGTCTGATCCTCCCAGATCCCCAACTTCTCCCCATGGTCCCTCCTGCGCCGCCATTCACTTAGGCAGCTGCACGGTTTCCCCTCACCCTCAGCGGCTTCTCGATTTTTCCCCTGGTGGGAATGGATTTACACCCTCCCTCAGCACTTCTTGTGATACAGAGACAGCTGGCCAGCGGGGACAGTGCAACGGGAGGAAAGTTAACCATTCAAGAAGGGAACCAAAGTTCATCAACAAGCCAGCCTCTCTAACTGGGCCGATAAGCCACTGGCAGAGAGCAGCAAAACCTTTGGCACAATCAGGTAGGTTTCATTGACAGCTGACAGCAGCCTTTGCCCTTTGGTTACTGCCACTGTCATGACATTATGACATTAAAGTGTCTTTGTCTGGTTATTGCTATAGTTGGCTGTATGTCTGGGATGTTTGGAGACAGTTTGACTCTTTCTACAAAGGAGATTCTTTAATAACTCTGATGAAAATGTCATTACATTTCACCAGAGTTTTGACACTCATTCCCACTTCAAAGGAAAAAAAAATGAAATTTAAAAATGCATCTTAAAATTATGATTGGGGAGGAGATGGACCCAAGTCCTGTATCCTCAATACAGGAGGCCACAGTGGCCTTGGCACACCCTGGCCTGGTCCCAGCAGCCCTTCCTGCAATGATTGACATGGACAAAGCTCACACATATCTTGCTGTAAATGTGGCGCACACACCTATCATCAAGATCATCCACCAGAGCCCAGATTAGTACTGTGGAAGGCTTACCACTGGCTTTATGCCATATTGGTTTTAGGTGATTTCAACAGGGCATGCAAGGGTTTTAAACTGTTGCTCCTGCCCTGTGTTTTTCCACAAATTCAGGAATTTCTTTTTTTATATTTATATTTTATTGCTATAATGACTTTCCCAGAGATTAGTCTTTTGAACTTCCTTCCAGTAAGTACTCATGGGCAAATTCAAATTACCTGTTTACTAGGCAGTACCCAGGTGCTCAATTGACTGAGCTTTCTGATATGAGCACATTTCCTGCCCTCAGAATCACCTTCATAAGTAGGAAGGACAACTAAATATTATCTACACAAGTCTACTTAACCTAGATTCTCAGGGAGGTTTTTATTATATTGAAATTCTATGCAAAATCAAGTTGTGTGCATTTGCATACACTTTTTTTTTTTTTTTTTTTTTTTTAGACAGGGTCCCCCTGTGTAGCCCAGGCTGGCCTGGAACTAACTCACATCAGTCCTCTTGCCTCAGCCTCCTGAGTGCTGTGATTACAGGTATGTACCCCCTTGCCTGGCTCATGTGTGTATTTTCTTGAGAGAGGGTCTAGAATTCATCAAAATATCAAAGAGTTCTTTTTTATATGTGTGTATGGTACTAGGAAGTTGAACTCAGGGCCTCTCAACATTCTTTTTTCAAGCACTCAACCACTGAACCATACCCCTAGCCCATTTTTTACTTTGTATTTTTGAAATAAGTTCTTACTAAGTTATACAGGCTGTCTCTGGCCTTGAACTTGTGATCCTCCTGCCTCCGCCTCCTGAGTCGCTGGGATTAAAGGTGTGTGCCACCACTTAAAGGGGTTCTTAATTCACAAAAAAATATTCTATTGATCACTCTCAAAGAAAAGATGGAAAGAGAATTCTATTCAAAGTCTGACAACTTAGGGACAGAGCAGGACTCTAAGTCTGATGTACTTCCTACCACTCCACACTTCTTGGTGTTGGAAACATATTCATACTGTAGCCATTATTGCAGTCAAAGAAATAGAAAATAAATGTAGTTAACTGAAAAATATTTGTGTCAGAAACAGATATTATGCTACATCATCAACTTATAGCACAAGAAAATCGTTATGTTTGGTAAAACATTTAAACCCATGTCCTGGTTGTGAATTAATTTTCTCTTAAGATTCCCGTTTTTAGTCCATCAAAAAGCCCTAGCTGAGAATTTTTACAAGACTATGTCAGCCTGCAAAATGTTTCAGTAACCAACACAAGTGAGTTATAAGAAAATTAAAGTGAAGAGGACTGAGAAGTTAGAGGAAACAGATGCCTGGGTTTGGGATGGGGAAAGGGTGCTGGGAGCAGCTGAGGAAAAGCCTGAGAGCCTACCTTTCCACACTGCCCCAGCCTCTCCTTCTCCAATAGTTTTTGGGACTCCTTTTCCCAATAGGCCATCAGCGCCTCTCTGCTGAACGTCCCCGTGGGGGTTTTCTCAGTCAGGCTCTTTTGCCTTAGCCCCACGGGAAGATTGCGATCAGGTTCAATGTCTTCCAGCTCCCTCTCCAGCTCCTTCAGCTCCTCAGCTGACAGGGAAGCCAGAAGTTCATCCTCGTCGATGGATTCATATTTACTAAGTCCTCTTCTATAGCCAAACGTAGACATGGTCCCTGCTTTGTCAGAACCACAACGAGCTGGAAGAAGCAGGCATTCAAGGCAGCCAGAGGCAGGCAGGGAGGCGAGCGGCAGGCTGCTCAGCAACTGGTGCGAGGAGTGGCTGCAGGAGCCTTTTAAGAGTGGTGATGCAGGGCTGTGACAATGCGGAGCCGGTGAAGGCATGGGCTGTTTTAAGCATCAGACGTCAGCTAGACATTTGAACACAAAGAATGTCACATCAGTGGTGGATGGAGGTCTCAGAACCAGCAGGGATTATAAGCATAGTGGCCAGTGCCATATTTAGCTGAGCCTGATAGCTCATGTGGACAGGCAGAATGTGAGATAGGGAGCGACACAGTTCTCCTCACTTTGCACTCCCACAAGGGAACAAAATTTGCTTTGAAAATGACTCGCCACCACCACCATGCCCATGAAAAGGTTCTTTCATTATAACCTTGAGATACGAGAAATGACTCCGAGTAGTTATTCTGGTTCTTATATAAACATATTGTGGGTGCTGTAGTTGGGGACAGACATCGTAAGAATATAGCACTTTATAATTTATTGTGCTTTGCAGTTTATAAAACATTTTCATGCAATATTTCTAAACAGAAGTCCTGGGAGATGAATAACATGTTCCCCAGTTATAAATTTTGGCAATTGAGACTCGGAAACATGAGGTGAAAAATTTGAAGGCAGACAGCTGGAAGTAGCTTTCTTCACTGCAACAAATGGCTTCCTTCTCCTCCCCACCAGTGTAGTAAGAACCTAGATTTTAATAAAACACCAAAAAGATAGTTAAGGATAGAGATTATGATTTATTAAGGACTGACACAGTGCCAGTCCAGTGCTAAGCACTTTATATGTTTTTTATTCTATAATCTCATAACTCTGTGATTTTACTGGTATAGACCCAGAGAGGTTAAGTAACTCGCCTGGTAGCACAGAACTAAGAAATAGGTGAATTCAGATTTGTATGTGTGTTGAAAATTGAAGAGATGATAATTTATAATTATACATATGTAGACTTTCATTCTTCTTCTTCCTATTTTTTCTTTTTTGTTGCAGCCCACTCCTAAAATAATCAGCCACTGAAAACTCTATGAATAGCGGAGAAGCATTGACATAATGCCAGGCATAGCACAGTGTTGGGAAGTGTTTCATTTGGTTGTATATAGGCTTGCTATAAGTTGGGCCCAACTTGATGGCACCTAACAACAACAACATGTGAAAGGTAGGGGTGTAAATGCATCTTTTTGTATGCATATATCTAATCATTTTATTACTATTCATTACAAAGACTCTCATCTGCCCTACTCAATTGTTTTGACACCTTTCTGGAAAAGTAATTGACCATAAATATATAAGGATGTATGTCTGGATAATCATTTCTGTTCTGTTGATCTGTGTGTCTATCCATATGCCAATACTACATAGTCTTAATTACTGTAGCTTTGTAATGCCTTTTGAAGTTAAGAAGTGTAAGTCCTCCAGCTGTTCATTTGCAAGAAAGTTTTGGCTAAATATCTTTACCTTAACTTGTTAGGGTAGTCTGCCTTCAAAAATAACTATGGCACTTTTCAGTGATGTTAATGAGAGACAATTATGAAATTAGAAATGCTGAGTTCCTTTATGCTTTTAAATTAATTTTATTTTTTGAAGGCACAGAATATTTGCTCATATTTATGAGGTACAATGAGTATTTGATTTATGTATATATTGAGTATCGATTAAATCAGGGCAATTAGCATTGCTACTTTTTCTTTTTTAACCTGTAGCATATACTTTGCTACATTGGATGCATTGGAGACATATCTTTTTTTACTTGAAAATGGATTTGACTTTTGGCAATTACATCAAGTCATGATAGCTAAATCTGGTGAATGAAATGAGTTATTGACCTTTATAATGACATTTTACATAAAAAAGTGATTATGACTATTTTAAATATTGGTTTTATAGTAAAAATATAATAAATTCATTCTTTCGATAATTATGTATTAAGCACATATGATATTTTGACCACTGTGAAACATTTGGGGTATAAAATTATGTCAAAAATAGATGAATTGTGGTTTACATGAGAGAGTAAATTTGTAAATTTTAACATATATATATAAGATGACTATTATTTTTTCAATTTACTAAACACACATTACACTCCATGTTCTAATTGCTGGGGTTAGACCAGTGAGCAAAACCTTTTCCTTCATAGAACTTATAATCCAGTTGGGAAAGATAGACTATCTATAAATAAACATAGACACAAAGCATATCAGGTAGAAGTTCTATGGAGAAAAACAACAGAGGAGTGAGAGGCAAGAGGATTGAAGGAAGAATATCTCATATAGGATGATTTCTGAAATGAGGTGACATTTACACACAGATCTGGACAAGTTAGTATAACATACATTTAGTGTGTTAATAAATTAACTGCTCAGGTATTCTTAGAATAGCCTGCTTGTAGATTTTGAAGAAACTTTGAAATACATGAATCCTTTCTTTATCACTTCTGTCCATGTAGTGATTGCTTGAACATCGTCAGTGAAAACAGTCCATTCCAAAAGTTCATTCCATTGTTGAATGTCTCAAATCTGTAGAAAATTCTTCTATTGTATTGAAACTGACTGGAAATTCAACCCATATATTTTTACTTTTTTCATAGGAACAACCCAGTATAGTCTCAAATGAGTTTCTTCTTTCAAATCTTGAGTGTCCCATGAATGACTCTGACCGTGACTAGAGAAGAAAAGACACTGAAGTGTTTTGCTATGTGGCAGCTTCATTGAACACAATCCTTGCCTCTCAAGGACATGCCTTAGAACAATAGTCATTTAAATATCCTGGTACATTTGTTACAAGTAACCTTGAATATGAAAATAATCACAATTTGTGCACAATCCTAGTTCACAGGATCTTCCCCTAAGTATTCTCCACAAGCCTTAAATCCATGGGGTAAAATTCTGCTGAGTGACTATACACTGCCACCCGGCCTTGGCTTTGACTTAAAGATGATGAATAATTTCGATTTCCTTGAAACTTTTTCCACTTCAAGAAAAAAAATCTAATCACACATGTGTGCCAATCATCAGCATATTATATTTTGGATTTTTACTCAGTTATGTATTTTTGTGAAGAATTGATTTCAGAGGCAGCAATACTACAAACTTTTTGAAAATTAGCATTTTTATTTAAAAAAATCACTATCTTGGGGAGAATTCCTTTGTAGTTCTCAATTCTCAAATTCAGGAACCCACTGTCTCAGTATATTGGCATTTCCCTTTTTAGGGAAAACTGAGTTTTGTCTTTCAACATGTTTTTCCCCTTTTAATTTCCTCTTGAAAGTGTTACTTGTTTGTTCAACACACATTGACCAACTACTTGCTGTGGGAGAGGTCTATGGCTGGAAGCTGGATTACAAACAGGAAAACAGAAATTGGTCCAGGCTCTGGCCTCAAGGAGTTCCTCCTCCTGGGGGAGAGCTGACAGCTGACAGTCACCCCAGCCCAGGGCCACCCTACCCCAGCTGGGAGCCAGAAGAGGAGGCTGTGGGTGGAGTGAGAGAAGGCTCAGGAATGGAAAGCACTTTGAGGCAGAGACAACAGCCTCAAAACAAATAACACAAGAGTGTGAGAAACAAAAACTGGACATGATCTGACATAGGGGTGGGAGAATGGGTGGATACAGGCAGAAGCTGGCTCTAATTTAGAGACACTGCTTTGGTATTGCTCCCTTCACCCTTGTAACAGCCACAGCCATATGTCCTGTGCATGGTAAGAACTTACAGATGTTGAATACATGATGCAAAGGGCTATTCAGGCCATGCCAAGGAATATTTCCCTTTATAATCAACTAGAATTATCTCAAATCACCCCCTAACTATCACCCATAGCCATAATTTGCCATGTGGTTACGTATCAGGCAACTGTTCAGGCAAGTTTCATGATACTAAAGGAGACTCAATAAGAGAGTGATCAAAACTCATCAGTACCTCCAAAAATCAGCAATACCAGCCCTATCCTCAGGCAGGGTTCAGAGATCTTCCATCTATTCATGTACATGGTACCTACATCAACCTAACACTATACAGGGAAAATCCCACTTCCTGAAAAAAAATTATTTTGCTTATGGCTTATTTACTTTTGGCATTAATATTTAGAAGTGCTATGAGGCTTTACAAATTGTTTCTTTGTTTTCTTTCTTTAATAACTCCCACATTTCAGGAAGAATTTGGTGACTTGGGAATTATTTATAATTCAAAATGCTTTCATAGGCTTTACTATTTATAACCTCAAAAGGCAGTTAAATGATTGAATTTACTTAACTTTAAATTATATTTAATATTTATATATTATATAACTAATGTATATATTTAATATTTAATTTAAAATTTCATTTCTATGGCCCTTCTGCTTTATTCTACAAAAGACCCATGTTAGCCGGGTGTGGTGGTGCACACCTATAATCCCAGTGGCTCCGGAGGCGGAGGCAGGAGGATCGCAAGTTCGAGACCAGAGGCAGTCTGTGTAACTTAGTGAGACCCTGTCTCAAAAAGTAAAAAAATTGGCTGAGGGTGCAGCTCAGTGGTCCAGCACTTGCAGAGCATGCAAGCCTGAGGCTCTGGGTTCAACCCCCAGTACCACACACACACACACGCACAAAAAAGGCCCATGTTATTCACAGGTTTAATATACTATCTCTGGTTTCAGTGATTATAAATGACCCCAGAAGCCAAAGAATTAAAATGTATTACTTTTTTCAGCTAAAATTTGTACCCTCAAGCTCAAGAATGTTTCATGAATCTACCTAGAAAATCTCCTATTGTCTCAGCCTGCCCCAAACCACTATCTTGATTTCCCTCTTTGCAGCTTTCTCTACCCACCCTCAGGCTTCCACATTCCTGAACATGGTATACACATCTGCATCCCCCAGCCTCGGGAGCCTGTGTGTTTCCTTGGCTCCTTCTCTCACATATCATCATTGTAGTCAGTCATAAGGCCTCAGCTCCTCTATACTAACAGCTTGAATTCCTACTTCATTTCTGGCTATTCCTCTTTGTCTCAACTTGAGTCTAAGCTGCTGTCCTCATTTTCTTGGCTGTGGGTGACAATGGGCTAATAGTCTCCTAGATGTCTTGTTGCTTCTTTCTGCTCTCCCACAGTACAGCTGGAGTAACCTTTTAAAGACACAAATATCACCAGGTCATTCCCAGTCTAAAACCCTTGAATGGCTTTTGCTGTTCTTCAGATGGAACCTATAGCCAAGCGTTCTGGCTCTTCAGGATGGGGGCCTGCTCATGAATTCAGCTTCACTTGGGGTTTCCTTCCCCACTGTCATACTTGAGTCCCACTGGGCTGAGCTTTCCATACTTGCTCCACCTCTTAGCCATTACACTTGCTCCTACCTTTGCCTGGGATGACTTCACCTCTGCTACTTTGCTCAGGCTTACACTTCCTGAGGCCCCAGGCCAGTTCTCTTGGCTCCTAAACACCTCATTCCAGGGCAGCATCCCACGTGAGATTACTTGTGTCCTACAAGTCTTTGCAGGAAGAATGTTTTTCCACTGGAAGGAATCATGTCTGTCCTATTCACTATTCCCAAAGCCTAGCATAATTATTAGGTGTTCAGGAGTTGTTTAAAAACAAAACAAAACAAAACAAAGCAGGGGAATTGGACTGCAGGCAGGGGGAGATCCAGGTCTTACAGAGTTCAAACATTATATGGTGTGGGGACCCCCTTAAGAATAACAATGCAAAACTATAAATACAAAATTATGAAAGTCAACCTGTATTTGAAAAAATAACAGAAATCATGACAACTGCTGGGCCTTAGGTGATTCAGGTTTCCTCCTTCGGAGATTTTTTCCTTTCCTTTTCTTTTCTTTTTGCACAACTGGGGATCAAACCTAAGGCCTCCTGTGTGCTAGACAAATGCTCTTCCTCTGACCTATGCCCTCAGCCTTAGGATAGTCTTAAGCAGTTTGCCAGAAATGCTTCAGAGAAAGGCTGCCTAATTGTAACCAGGCTTTCCCTGCCCCCTCCTCAAAACTCTCTACTACTCCTGTACAACCCAACACTTACAGGGGCCCAGAACCTCATTTTTTTGGTCAATTTGCATCTGACTGTGGCCCCCCAACTAACAAATCACTCCAACTGACCACTAATTTTCCTATTTGACCATGCATTTTTGTTCATTTCATGGATGTCTTTCTTATTTCAATTGTCCTCAGTTTGCTGAGTAGGAAACGTGGAAATCATGCTATATTGTCACTTGCAAATTTGGGAAACTGGAAATTCTTTTTATTCTCACAAATGTCAAGGATCTATGCACTGTTCACAATCTATTCCTGACTTCTGCCTTAAAAAAAAAAAAAAAGTCTTAGCTAATCACCCTCACTATCCAGGTGGAAGGTTGCTTCCTAAAATAGATCTAACATGTTTCCCACTTACACAGAAGGGTTTGGATTTTCAACATTTTCTTACAGATGGTTTGTAACAAGACTGCTGAACTAATGTAGTGGCTCCTAAGGAAGTTAAGCTTCCGACTTTACTCATTCCCTGTGCTGGGAGGTTCTCAGATAACTGGAGAGAGGCTCCCAGGGGAGAATGTCAGGGAAAGGTCAGGCTCTGGACAGACAACAACCAAACAGGCCACAGGGATCAGATGAGAACTGGCAATTCCCTTATCAAGTCTTCACTGTTAGGCTTGGCAGCCAAGCAAATCTTCCAGCTATGCCAGCTTGTGGTAGGGAGCATGAGTCAAATTTAAAATTATTGGAGCTATTAATAATAACATCTCACACACTTACAATGTTTATAGTTTACAAAATATTTCTTTATAATGTAGCCTGTGCCAGGCAGTATAACATCATAATATAATCTCCATTTAATAATTGTGCACACTAACATTCTGCATGAGGCAACATTTGATGAAATAAATACTATTTCTCCATTTTACATAGGATGAAGATGAGTTCTGAGAGGTTAAAAAGTCTCTTTACATATGCCCAGTTAATAAGTGATGGATATAGTTATGTTCCTTAGCTCTAACTTCTCACACAGAGGTTTACTAGTTTTGTCATTTCAAAATGTATCAAAATGAAAGGCAGATGGGATGAAAGATGGAGATTTGTAACAGAGTATCTGAGGCTTGCTCATGTTTATAGCAGGTTCAATGATCACGTGTACATCGATTTCAAACATGTAAAAGTGAATACCATGCAAGTTAATGTAAAGACAAGCAAATAACATGAAGACTGTGAGGCCAAAAATATGATTTCCAAAAAAAGAACCCTAAAGTAAGAAAGAAATAACTGAAATTTCATCAGCCAAGTGTTTTATCTTATACAACAGACCATGAGTGTGGCATTCCACTTATGAGACAGCAAGCAGATTTGATGCACATCATCTGAAGTTATATGGGAAATTTTACTTGGGGTTGGCGAGAAGATCTTCCAGGGCTTTCAGCAACTACCTTAGTGGCAACCATGAGTGTTGGGATCATTGTTTTGGACAGATTTGCTCACTCTGGTGTTGAGCAGAATGATAGGGTGGGTGGGCAACAAAGATATTTAGAAAACTCCAAGTCCTGCTGGAGGATGATACATAAATGGCAGAAAAGCTGAGATCCTACCATAAGAGCAGGCAGAAAGGTAAAGCCAGTGTCAAAGTGCAGGAATGTGGGGTCTCAGTATGCCAGAACATGGGGCAGGTAATGCTTGAAAGCTGGTATCTGATTCCTGAGCTTTTCCAATTGCAATTTCATCATGAAAATCAAAGATGCTTTCTTTTCAGATAGACTCACAGCTCCTAAATGACTGTTAATTCCTTACTTCCCCTTTATTTTTGAAACCCATGACCTTTGGAATTTCCCCCTGGCATTCATTTCTGCTATCCCTCATTTCTCCCTGTTCTCCTTCCTGGAGCTGGTTTTAAGAGTGTTACAAAAGAACCAGTCCTTCCAGTAACATAATCCTTTGCCGATTCATACCCATCATAGAACCAAAAACTTTACTTTTAGCTCTTCAATCTACATGTTATTGAGCACTTGTTTTTTAAATTAAAAAATAAAAAGGTGAAAAAACTGTATTACAACCAGCAGGAGAATGTCAGAAGCTGGCAGAACAAGCAGCGTTTGTCTGGGTTGAGGGCCAGTAAGATTGGTGAAGGCAGCAAGCATGGTCCTGCCCTTGAATGTTGTCATCTTCTGCTTTTAATGGTCTTATCAGCAGAGCAAAACCAATAAATCATGTGCTGCTGGCACAAGAACTGAGTACTTTCCTCTGAGCCAGAAGATTCCTTTGTTTAGCCAGGCAACCTTAGTGGGTTTGTAATATGGCATCACGTGACAGAATGCTCCTCCTATTCTTTCTTTTAAAGTGACTTTTTGAGGTGTAATTTAGGCACTGTAGAATTCATCTACCACAACAATAAAGTTCAATGAGTTTTTTTTTTCTTGGAAACTTACCAAGTTGGGTCATCATCACTGAAAATCAATTTTAGAACATTCTGTTGCCCCCTGAAGATCGTTTGTATTCACATACAACCCACCCTTGTTCTTAATACCCTGCTCCAGACAGCCACTAACCTATTTCTGTGTATAGTTATTAGCCTTGTTTGAATATTTTAAATAACTGGAATTATACAGTTTATGGTCTTTTGTGTCTGGTTTCTCTCACCTAACCTAAGGTTTGTATAGTTCATCCATACTGTAGCATTTTGACTAATCATAGTCCCTTGCATGGCTATACCACTTCAAGGTTATTTCTGCAATGGACATTTGAATTGTTTCTACTTTTTGGCTATTTTGGATGATGCCCTCTTTTTTTTTTCTTCCCAGTACCAGGGACTTGAGTCCATGGCTCATGCATGCTAGGCAAGTGCTCTAACACCAAGGTGCACTTATGGTTCCCTTTTTATTTTTTTTATTTTGAGATAGGGTCTTGCTAAGTTGTGCCAACTGCCTCAGCCTCCTGAGTCACTGGGATCACAGGTGTGTGCCACAGCATCCAGCTCCCTCCTGATTCTTGATGAACCAGAAATGTTTTATTCCTGAGTAGTTGTAAGAATCAAGTGAAGTGCTTTGTGAACTATAAAACAAAGGACAAATGAAAGGCATTGTTACTGAAGCAGCCTGGCAGATGTAGCAAAATGGACTACATGTTACTCAAGATTCTTTCCACGTTCATGGAAAAAATGATTAAGCATTTGGGCTGTAGGAAATACCTCCACCCTTTTTCTATGCACTTGGGGTTCCCACTCTCTTTCCCTTATCAAAGCCGGTTATTTAGAAAGGTTTTAATGTCATTATCTCTTAAACTTATTATTTTCTAAACTTACTTTTTTCTGTCAAATTAAAGCCTTTGTTTCTTATAGAGCAGAAGGTTTTTAGACAACTGAGAATTACTGTCAAAAGTATACAACTCAGTATAGCTGACATCCAGATTTAATCAGGGCACTCTCTAGCCCACAGAATCCATTTAGCCTCTTCGTTGTTGTTAGACGCCATCAAGTCAGGTCTGACTCATAGCAATCCAATACACAATAGAACGAAAGAGGCACTATATCTGACAGTACTTCTCTGCTATCCATAGAGTTTTCAATGGCTGATTGTTTCAGGAGCATACTGCCAGGCCCTTCTCCCATTTTTTTGGTGCTGGGGATTGAACCCAGGGCCTCAGAGCGTGTGGAGCAAGCACTGTACCAGCTGAGCTAAACTTCAGCCCCTTAGATAGCTCCAATGAGGGGACATGATGGAGGTCAGGGGGTTCCAGTGAGTTAATTTAAAGCCTAACCAAATGTTAGCATCCTCTTACCAAAGGTAGTTAAAGCTGTCATTTCAGTAAAACCATATTAAACCATTGGGTAACTAGATCTTCAGGGGTACTCAGACATTCAGGAACATAGATTATTGACCCCAATGTATCATACCTAGTTATTTAACATTCACAAAATATAAAAGTAACTTCCTTGAGAAGACAGTGTAGACTTTGCCTCAAACAGAAAGAACTGGATGATGGTACCTCACATTCACTCAATCCAAAGGTAAGTATCACATTTAGCCACTCCACACCTTTTACATCACCCAACATTATAGGCTACTTCCAAGAAATTTTACCTTAAATGTCTTTGGGAGATCCGGGTGTGGGCAACTTACAGAGTACAAGCAACTGCTGTCACATTGCTAGAATCTGAAGCACAGAATGTGAATTCTTGTCCAGGGCCTCTGCAGGACTCACTGGCCAGTCCAGCATTAGAATTCAGGTGCTCCCAGTGACCCGATTCAAATTACTTGACTGTCTCATTTTGAAAACAGCAAATCCCCAGATATCTCTAGCACTCTCTGAGGTTATATAACATAGGCCATTGAGGTCAAATAAGTCTACTCTTCCTACATATCTTTTCAACTAGGAAGCCCTTTCTTCTCTTGTCATTAATGGATGATTAGGACTTTGCAAATCACAAGAAGATGCAGAGTTTTATGTGCTAGGGAAATTCTCTGCCAAGTTTTCATTCTGTGAATGTTGTCAAAGAATTTAGAGATGATAGTGAGATGCCATGTACATCCTTAAACATTATTTTTCATATTTCCAGATCTAATATTGACAGTCTATATCCCTGTACCATAAGACCAAGGGTCTTAACTTTTGCAAGTTGACTGCTGGCGCTGCCAGTCTGTAATAATAATAATAATAATAATAATAATAATAATAATGAAAGGTTAGGTTTCACAGGCACTACTCTCAAGAAGATCATAACCTGCATAGCCACAGTGTCGAGGAGTGTTTTGTTCTGTTGTACATGGGTCACTATGAGGTGGACCCAGCTCGAAGGCATCTAACAACAAGTTCAAATTGGTTCAAAGTCTATATTTTAATGGTGAAATCTGCATGTTTCACTTAAAACACTGTAGTCAGTATCTTTTTGTATATCTCAATTTTTTTTAATTGGCAAAATTATATTGATGGTGTGCATGTTTTAAAATATGTATATCTTGTAAAATAGCTAAATTGAGCAAATTAACACATGCATTGACTCACATATTTTCCATTTTTTCCTAGTAAGAGCACTTAAAATCTACTTTCAGTGATTTTCAAATGTACAATGCATTGTTATTCATTACAGTCACCATGTTATATAATAAATCTCTTAATTCTTTCTAACTGAATTTTTGCATTCTTTGACAATATTACCCCAGTTCCCTCTCATTTCCCAGTGCCTGTTAACTATCATTCTACTTTCTGCTTCAGAGATTGCCTTTTTGGGTTCTCCATATAAATGAGGGGCTGGGATTTAGCTCAGTTGGTAGAGCACTGTGCTGCAGTCTCTGAGGTCCTGAGTTCAATTCCCAGCACCACAAAATGGGAGGACTTGGCAATCCACTCCCAAGGCAATCCCGAAACTTTCAGCCATTGAAAACCCTATGAGGGTCGCTATGAGTCGGATACTGACTCTACGGCACCTAACAACAACAACATCAATATAAATGAGACCTTGTGGATTTTGTCTTTCTGTGCCTGACCTATGTCACCTAATATCAATCTGCTTGAGTACAAAGTATGTGTCCTTTTCTACTGCCTTTTATATGGCACTGAAATAACATGACATACTAGAATCCATGTGCATACACATGTGTTATTATATTAAATGTGGATATGTCATGCATGTAATTCTGTATATGTATGCATATGTATGTATAGATGTATGAAGATCATTTTTTCTATCTTTTCATGTTTTATTATTAAATTAAGTTGGCTAATTCAATTTTGTAGTTTATTGCCTATGGCTGTAAACCTTTTTGTTTAATTTGCTTCTGGTTATTCCATCCTTTAGCTGCTTTTGTCATTGGCAATGTCAAACAAGGATGTTGGGTTGTGTACTTACCTTTTTTGAGCTGACACTCCATGTGTAAACTGAGTTCTAATGCTGGACTGGCCAGTGAGTTCCCCAGAGGTCCTGGACAAGAACTTACTTCCCTCCAAGGCAATGTCCACCTTGTAAACTAGGTTACTTTTCTTTCTTTTTGTCTGTTTCTTTAATTAGTAATTTTTTAGTTAGTGTACAACTGAATAGGTTTCATTTGACATTTCGATACATGCACATCATTCTACATTACTCATGTTCACATCCCTCAATACCCTGTCATGACCACCCTTGCCCCATCCTTTTACCTCCCCACCAAATGGTCCCCCTTCTACTTGCATGTCTTGTGTGTGTATATGTATATGCATGCATGTGTATATTTTACTTTAAAGGAAAAATCATGATATTTCTATTCCTTTCCCCATTTGCCCTTTCTTATTGCCTTCTCCCCCTTCTCTTTGGTCCCTGTTCTTCACCTACATAAGCTCCCTTCAACTTTCATGACATATATAGTTTAATATTAATATACATTGAAATCTTACATCTACTTTATGAGAGAGAGCATGTGGTTTATCTTTCTGGGTCTGGCTTATTTTGCTTAAAAGGATTCTCTCTAGTTCCACCCATTTTCCAGAAAATGCCATAATTTTGTCCATCTTGATGACTGAATAAAACCCCATAGTGTATATCGTTGTTGTTAGGTGTCATCAGGTGGTGTTCCATTCATAGTGACCTTTATAAGGTTTTCAATGGCTGATTGTTTTGGGATTGTTTCAGGAGGAGAGCTGTTGATAGATACCTAGGTTGATTCCATATCTTGGTTATCATGAATACCACTGCAATAAATATGGATGAGTAGGTATCTCTATGGTATTTTGGCTGATATTCCTTATATTCCTTAGGCTATCTCCCTAAGGAGTGGCATAGCTGGGTCATATGGTAGTTCTATTTTTAGTTTTTTGAGGAACCTCCATACTTATTTCCATAGTGGCTGTACCAACCTACATTTCCCCTAGCAGTATACTAGGGTTCATTGCTTCCTGCATCTTCTCTAGCATTTGCTGTTGTTTTGTTGATGCTAGCCCATTCTGACCGGGGTGAGATGGTATCTCAGTGCAGTTTTGGTGTTCATTTCCCTGATGGCTAATGTTGTTGAACATTTTTTCATATGATTGTTGGCTGTTTGTATTTCATCTTTTAAGAAATCTCTGTTCAGTTCATTTGCCTGTTTTTTGATTGGATAATTTGCTATTTTGGTGTTTAATATTTTGAGCTTTTATATATGTTAGATAATAACACCCTGGCTGATGTATCGTTGGCAAAGACTTTTCTCCCATTCTGTATGCTGTTTCTTCACTCCGGTAATTATCTCCTTTGCTGTGCAAAAGCTTACATGCAGTCTCATTGGTCAATTCTTGCTATTGGTTCCTATGCTAATAGGGTCCTTTTCAGAAAGCCCTTGCCTTTGCCTATGCTTTGAAGTGTTTTCCCTATGTTGTCCTCTAGCAGTTTTAAAGTTTCAGGTCTTACATTAAGGTCTTTTAACCATTTTAAACTGGTTCTCATACAAAGGTAGAAAGATGTAGTTTCAGTTTTCTACCTGAGGATATGCAGTTCTCCCAGCACCATTTATTGAGGAGGCTATCATTTCTCTGACTTGTATTTTTGACACCTTTGTCAAACATCAGGTGGCTGTAGCTATGTGTGTTTATTTCTGTATCTTCTTCCTATTCCATTGGTCTACATGTCTGTTGTTGTGTCAGTACCATGCTGTTTTTATTACCATAGCTCTGCACTATAATTTGAAATCAGGTATTGTGATGGCCCCTGCATGATTCTTTCTGCTAAGGATTCTGCAATATTTTAAAGTTTTCATTGTAGAAGTCTTTCACTTCCTTGATTAGGTTTATTCCAAGGTATTTTATTCTTTTTGAAGCCAGTGTGAATGGGATTGTTTTGCTGATTTCTTTCTCAGCCTGGTTGTTAGTATATATAAAAGCTACTGACTTTCGTATGTTGATTTTGTGTCCTGCAACTTTGCTAAAAGTGTTTACCAACTCTGAGAGTTTTCTATGGAGTCATTAGGGTCTTTTAAGTCCAAGATCATATCATCTGTAAATAGGGATAATTTGACCTGTCCTTTCCTATTTTGTTGTTGTTGTTAGGTGCCGTCGAGTCGGTATCCGACTCATAGCGACTCTCTGTACAACAGGGGAAACACTATTGTCAGTGCTTCTCTGTTGTTCATAGGGTTTTCAATGGCAGATCGATTTTTGGGAGGGGGTTGCCAGGTCCTTCTCCCAAGCCTACAGCTTCTGGTGTTCCCAGGCGGTCTCCCATCCAGGTACTAACCAGGTCTGACCCTGCTTAGCTTCCAAGATCTGACGGGATCGGATGCCACAGGGCTATGGCTGCAGGCTTTCCTATTTGGATCCCTCTTATTTCCTTTCTGTGCCTTCTTGCTGTGGCTGAGAATTCAATTACTATATTGAATAGCAATGGAGAGAGTGATTTAGGGTTTTGTTGTTCTTGTCTTTCTAAGAGCTTACAGTGTATCATTACGTTATTTGAGTCCTCTCTGATTTTTTTAAAGTAGACACTCACAGCCTTAAACTTCCCTCTTTAAACCATCTTTGCTATCAAATTTCCTGGTAGTTTGGGTTTTCACTTTCATTTGATTCTAGGAATTTTTTTGTTTGTTTGTTTCACTCTTGATTTCTTCAAGGACCTACTGACTGTTTGAGTATATTGTTAAATTTCCCTGTATTTCTATACTTTATGTATTTTTTCTTGCTGTTAGTTTCTAGTTTTATTCCATTATGGTCTGATAGGATACACAGAATTATTTCAGTATTTCTGTATTTATTAAGACGATTTATGGCCTACGATGTGATATATTTTAGAGAAATGTCTATGTGTTACTGAAAATATATATTCTGCAGCTTTTGGATGGAATATTCTGTTGCTGTTCTTATTGTTGTTGTTAGGTCCAACTCATAGCATCAAGTTGGTTCTGATTCATACGTACAACAGAATGAAACACTACACAATAC
The DNA here is from genome assembly GCA_007922755.1 of Pedetes capensis. Classification (NCBI taxonomy): domain Eukaryota; kingdom Metazoa; phylum Chordata; class Mammalia; order Rodentia; family Pedetidae; genus Pedetes; species Pedetes capensis. Next base: position 50,738 of record VMDO01008905.1, read on the forward strand.
TGTGCCATGCCTAGCACTGTGTCAGTGCTTCTCTTCTATTCATAGGGTTTTCAATGGCTGTTTGTTTTTTTGGACTGTTTTAAGAGCGGGCTGCCAGGTCCTTTTCCCACTTTTTATGGTGCTGGGGATCGAACATAGGGCTTCAGATAAAACAAAGCAGTACTCTAACTGAGCTAACCCTGGAATATTCTGTAGATGTCTGTAAAGTCCATTTGATCTATTGTGCTGTTTAACTCTGAACTTTCTTTGATGATTTATTTTGTCTGGATTTCCTATCTATTGATGAGAGTGGGGTATTGATGTCACCCATTATTATTGTATCTGGACCTATTTGTCTCTTTATGTCCAGTAGTATTTGTTTATGAAATTGGGTACACCAATATTTAGTTCCTATATATTTACAGTTGTTATATCTTCTTGATCAGTTGTTCCCTTTATTAATATGTAGTGACCTTCTTTATCTCTTCTAATTTTAACTTGAAGTCTACTTGTCTAATATATGGATAACTATTCCTTTTTGTTGTTGTTTTGTTTTGTTTTCTCAGCTTTCACTTGTTTGGCATATTAGTTTCCATTCTTTCACTTTCAGTCTCTGAGTGTCCTTGCCAGTGAGATGTGTTTCTTGCAGACAACAACTTGTTGAATCTTGTTATTAATCCATTCTACTTTCTGTGGGACTTTGTTTCTTTCTTTCTTTTTGCAGTACTGGGTGGTGAACCTAGGATCTTGTGTATACTTTGCAAATACTCTGCCACTGAGCTACACCTCTACCCCCTTTTTAATTTTTTAAAAATCAAATCATGGTCTCACTAAGTTACACCAGCTGCCTCTGATCTTGAAACTGTGAACCTTCTGTCTTTGCCTCCTGAGTAGCTGGGATTACAGGGACACATCACCACATCCAGCTAGTCTGTGTCTTTTAATTGGAGAGTTAAGACCACTTATGTTTAAGGTTATTATTGAGATGGGTTTGCTGATTCTTGTAATTTTGTTGGGTGTTTTCTTGGTTGACTTGCATATTATTTGTTCTTTTCTTTCTCTCTTACTCATATTTGGAGTTTTCTAGTTTTTTAAGTTAAACATGACTGATTCTTTTCTAGTTCTCATTAGTTCATCTGTTCCTCTCATGAAATTTATTCTTTCCTGTACTCTTATGATTGAAACAGTCTTCCTTCTTCTTGTGTATATAGGATTCACTTAAGTATCTTCTGCAATGCTGGCTTGGTTGTCATGAATGCTTTAGTGTGTGTTTTTCTTGTCTTTGAAGACATTGATATTAAATAATAATTTTGATGAATATAATAATCTTGGTTAGCAGTTATTTATTTTCAGGGCCTGAAATATATCATTCCATGCTTTCCTGGAAATTTTAGAGTTTGTACTGAGAGGTCTGATGTAATTCTAATGGTTTTAGAATGGATATCTCTTCTTGTTTTATTTGGCACTCTTCTTAGTGAGAGGCTTTTGTTTGAGATCTCAATCCCCAGTACCATTCTCAGAGGAGAAGACAAATTACTATAACAAATGGAATTGCTGACCAAACCAGATGTAGAAATACATTTAAAATCAGTTAAAGCCAACTACTACACCACCAATGCCCACAGAACAGAAAAGGAAACAATAGCCTACTAAGCCATGAGGTTATAAACTGAGAGTAAAGATACAAGTGGTAATTGCCTGAAATTTAAAAAGAGAGGTGCCGAGAAAAGGGAGTAAGAAGGAAGCAGGAAGAGTTAAGTTAGAGAAAGGAAAAAGAAGATCCAGGAAGAAAATACATGTTAGGAGTAGGGAGAGAAGAGACCACAAAATGAAAAAGATAAGTAAAACCCCAATTGCACAATAAGGAAAAATATTTAAACAAAATTAGATAAACGTTTGAAGAGTAATAAGAAATAAAAAGCCTAAGAGGTTAATTTTTTAAAAAATAAAGTAAAGATGGTACCAAAGTATAGTAAATAGGAAAAAGAGATACACAGGCAAAAGATAAAAAAAAGCACAAAAATAAAAATTACATTAGAAAAAAAGAGAAATCAGGTGAAAAAATTAATGATGGAAAAAGGAAAAAACAAAACAAAAGAAAGAGCCAGAACTGTGGTGTACACATGCAGTCCCAATGTCTTGGGAGGCTAAGGCAGGAGGATCCTGAGCCCTAGGCCAGAGGAAGCCTATGCAACTCAACCAGACCCTGTCTCAAAACAAAAATAAGGAAAAGGTCTGGGGATACTACACAGTGACACAGCACTTGCCCCATGCAAAGTCTTGAGTTTCATCCTTAGCACAGAAAAAAAAAAGTGCTTCTTTCTGTGTCCTCTCGTCTTAGAATCTGTTAGGTGGAGGTTGTGGTCAGCTGGAGATAAGGTCTTTCATCTGACCTCGCCTCAGGGTTGCCAGTCTCCAAAGTTCCCCTCTGGAGATGGGGTTCATCTATCTCCCCTCCCCTGGGATGAGGGCAATCACTGTGTAGCTTGCCTGTGTCTCCTGCTGCCTGGACCTCTCAGCGTGTTAGCATCCCACCTTTCCTGTGTCTGTAACAGCCTGCTCCAGGTGTGTGACACCCTGGGGACCCTATGGCACATTACCCTCAGGCTCCTTATTTGTGATTATTCTTTGTTTTCCGGCCCCCAGAGTAGGTCAGTCTCACACAATGGGTTCCCTCCCACACTGGTACTTAGTCACAGCCCTCTGAGATACTGTTGTTTTTAGGTGCCATTGAGTCAGTATCTGACTCATAGCGACCCTGTGTACAATAGGCGAAACACTATTGTCAGTGCTTCTCTGCTTTTCATAGGGTTTTCGATGATGGATTGAGTTTTGGGAGTGGGTTCCCGGGTCCGTCTCCCAAGCCTAGAGCATCTGGTGTTCACAGATGGTCTCCCATCCAAGTACTCTCCAAGACATGAAGTATGGCAAAATGGATCTCTTCTGCACTGCTGATCCCCACAGACAGGAAGAGCCACTGTCTCACCAAATCCTTCAAGTGGGTCCAAAGGCTGTAAGGACTGTGGGTTTGTCCTGTGGGGCTGCCAGGCTGCCTGCTAGGTCTGTCTATCTTACCTTTTTAGGTGAAGGCTCTGGTTCCCCTCTCATACTGGGGAGCCATGGCGGGTGATGTGTCCCACTTACTCCTTCTCATGGCTTGGCTCTGTTCTGCACTCTGAGGCCATTCCCTAACATCTTTTATGATTTCTGTGCTCTTCAAAACTTTCTCTCTTTGGAATAGAGTCCATGCCTTCCTATTCTGATTCCTTTGTCTTACTGTATCACACAGAGGCAGCCTCTAATCTGCCATCTTAGATTAAATATTCCATTTTATTTAATAAGTAACTTAGAATTTTTATATGTCCTAAATAATTTCTGACTTGGAAGATGGGTACATACATGAGAATGTTGTGACTTAAAATAAAAATTTAGATAGGATTTCTGATAAAAACTCAGTGATTATAAAAAGGCTTAAATGTATTCTCCATATTGTGAGAGACTCCATCTTTCAGTTTCTATGTTGTCTGACCCATATATGCTGATTTTCAAAACTCTGCATTCAAGGATGTGTTACCTATGAATCTAGGAAAATTGCTGCCCATTTACACAATCATTTCCCATCTTCTGCACAGTCATCTTATTGCCTAGGAATGTGTCCTGTGGCCAATTAAAGTGATTAAACATGTACTTCAGGAGGCGCTTATTTCATTGTGGTTCTTGAGGATTTTGTTGTTGATGGTGTTTGTCAGAACTGGAGGTACTATTTGATGATGGCCCACAAAAAAGCCAACCAAAACACACTGAAGTGAGAGTTCAGATCTGCTCTTGCCTACCAAGACTCTGTGTATGATACAAAACAAAATCTGCAGTGATTACAACAGCCACAGCCAGATTGGTAGCATGGGAAAGTGGCATCCAGGCTCCTCACGTCAGTCCACAGTGGTAAAATTGGCACCACTGTAGAATGTCTGGCATCTCCTGGGCCTGACTGGGAGGAGCAGCTGTTGCCCTCTCATGGATAAAGTGACATACTCTAGGAGAAACAGAGTCCCAATTAAATAGGGATTAATTTCCCTTTCCATCCAGCCCTCTCAAAAACAAAAACACTGCTAGAAAAGTACAAAATGTGGTGAGCAGAAGATCAGTTTGAAATATGGCGATTTGCTTATTTCTTAAGATATATTTTTCTTCTGTTTCAAAATGCCAAAAGAATCACTTTCAAAACCTTTAGCATGTGAAGCTATCTTTCTACTCAAGTATTTCTTGAATATGTTGTTGTTGTTGGGTACTATCAAGTCGGGTCTGACTCATAGTGACCCTATGCACAACAGAATGAAACAGTACTTGACACCATGCCATGCCCAGCACTATTGTTTGTGTCTCTCTGCTATTCATAGGGTTTCCAATGGCTAATTTTTTGCAGGTGGAGTAGGCTGCCATATCTTTCTCCCAAGCCTGCAGCACCAGGTGTTCCCAGGCAGTCTCCCATCAAAGTACTAACCAGGCCTGACCCTGCCAAGATCTGACAAGATCGGATGCCAGGGTAGTATAGCTGTAGGCATTTCTTGAATATATTTACACCAAAATACATTAGAGAAAATGTCAATGCTTGACCTTACTAGAGTTTAATATCTAAAGTATCATATGTTGTTGTTGTTAGATGCCATGGAGTCGCATCCAACTCACAGTGACCCTCATAGGGTTTTCAGTGGCTGATTGTTTCAGGATTGCCTCCGGAGTGGATTGCCATGTCCTTCTCCCATAAAGTATCATATAACAGACTTTTATCATCTGTATTATTTTTTATTTATTTAGAGCAATATTTGTAGGCAACAATGCATTTTAAGTACAACTAAGAAAGCAACACAGAAATCATGAAATCTTGTATATAAAACATTACAATTCAAGTTAATACATTAAAGTGTAATTTATATAAAATATATCCTCTGGGAAATACAAGAGGTTAAAACTATGGCCTTAATTAAGCAGGATTGTTTCGTACTTATTTATCTTTCAAAGATAAAGCTAAATGCAACTTGAAAAATTTACAGACCATTAAGATATTATTACAAAGAATATAATCACTCTTAAGATAAAAATAAACATAAAAATACATTATTAAAATCTAAGAATAATACATTTAAATAATTACATTACTAAGATTACACAACCAATTTAGAAATTTAAAACTATCATTTCACCATGAGGTCACTGATAATTTTTGCATGGGTCTTGTATAACATTCATGCTCTAGGGAATGTGTTTGGCCCTGAGCAGACACAGAGAAACAAAGTAGACGTACAGCCTGCCTTCAGAGAGCTTCCAGACAAGTGGGGAAGACAGACAGGTTCAGAGGCTCCTATAATACAACATGAGAAGCTCTGGAAAGGGGCCTTCCATCCTACAGGAAGCAACATCTCAAGTGAGATCTGCAGAGTAAGTGCAAATTAACCAGCAGAATGTGGCAGAGGTGGTGGAAAGAAGGCTTCAAGTCGAAGGAAAAGGAAATGCAAAGACCCTGAGGTGCAAGAGAGCATGATCTGGTCTGTAGCAGTGGTTCCCATTACAAAGGTTCTCAGACCATGCTGGGCCATGATGAAATTTTCACCTATCTGTGGGACAGTGTGGTAAGTCTTTTCAAAGCTGAAGTCATTCAATTCTCATGACTAAGCTTATGATCATTTTATTTTCTGGCATTCCAAGAAATAGCCCTTATTTTAATGAAATGGCAATGATTATTAATAGATTATATTTAAAATATAGATTGACCCTATTTTTTAAATTAATAAAACAAAAACTACTGATACATAAAACCTTAAAGTCTGGGAATTACTATTCAAAGAATAACTTCTAGAGGACATATAATATGGTTAAAGGGGAAGGAAGGAAGGGAGACATCCTGAGATAGGTTAAAGGGGAAGACAAGAGTTAGATCGTGAAGGGCTGTGTGAGAACTTTGGACTTTATCCTGTGAGCAATGGAATGATTTTAATCAGGAGAGTGAAGCTCTATTCACATTTATAAAAGATTGTTCTGGAGCTGGGCACAGCAGTGTACCCCTGTAATCCCAGTGACTCAGGTAGTGGAGGCAGGAGAATCACAAGTTCGAGACCAGAGGAAGTCTGGGTAATTTAGCGAGAACCTGTCTCAAAAAAGTAAAAAAAATGGGCTGAGGGTGCAGTTCAGTGGTCTAGCACTTGCAAAGCATGCAAGCATGAGGCTATGGGTTCAACATACAGTACTGCACAATAAAATCAAATCAAAATGAAATAAAATAAAATAAATATCATTCTTGGATGCTGTGTGTAGAATGTTTGTGGCATAGTACAAAATAACAGATGGGCAAACTAGATAAACAGCACTATATTATCTCAGGAAAATGAAGATCATAGTCAGGCTAAGGGTCTCATTAGTGGGTCTGAGTAGGAAAAGATGACTTCAAGAGATAAACTTCATGGTACTTGGTGATTTGATATACTAGGGGAGGAAACGGGCAGGGAGAGACAAGGCTCATCTCCAAGCTTTTTGTTTTGGAAAGATAGTTGATCATTGTGCTATTAAATTAGAGAATATAAGAGAAAGAACCTTTTTGTGGAGGAAGGTAGTGAATTCATTTGGACACATTGAATCTGAGGTGCCTTTATGTTCAAATGTTCAATGGGCCAGTTGTCTGCATAGAGACATAAGAGAAAGAGCTGAGTTTTGGATACAAACTTTGTGGTCACCAGCAAAATGGCTGTACATAGGGTCGCTATGAGTCGGACTCGACTCGACGGCACCTAACAACAACAACATGCAAGTGGGTGAAATTTCCCAAAGAAGGCATATTACTAAAGGATGGGCAAGAGATTAGCAAGGTAGAAAGAAGCCAGAGATAGAGAGGCCAGAGAGGTGGGAGGAAAGCCAAGAGAACAAGGTGACCAGATAGTGAACAGCAAGGAAGAAGGTACCACTTCAAGAAGACTGGCAACAGTGTCAGACACCACAGGAATCAATTGGAAGCAGAACTGAAAGGTGCTCATTGAATTTAGCAACAAGGAAGGTTGTAAGGAACCTTGAGAAGAGCAAAGGAGGTAGTCGATGCTAGATTATATTGTGTGAACTTGAAGACTGGAAGGAGTTCTTTTACATAGTGAAGCCATCAAAGAGAGGAGAAAAGGACCAATAACTGCCCAGAGATATGCATTTGAAAAACTGCTCATTTGCTTTTTAAATATAGAGATTCAATCATGGATATTATAGAAGCCAGTTGAAAAGGAGAATTTGGAGACTATAGATGATCAATAGAAATTCAAATACAAAATATTGACTATCTTAAAAAAAAACCTGTAAGTATCTTTAAAGATGTACATCATGTCCCCTATAGGGAGATGATATGCCTACAAATTTTTCAATGGATTTAAATACACTTAGGATGTAAAATGATTCCAATAAATCTCTGGGGGAATCGCATTTTAACATATTTTAAAAGTCACATTTTTAAAGTATTATTTTTAAGTTATGGCAACTGTAACTCATGTCCATAGAGATCATACTCTTTAAATAATATGTATCTTCGAATAGCTGGTGGCAGAGGAAGCTTCTCCATACAGGCAGGCTGGCGGAGTTGTTGGAGTCCCATAAGTCTTCGAATTTTTAACCGACACAAGTGTTTTAATGAACAAGGATTCTCTAGAATGAATGGGGAAAACAAAAATTAAAAACAGTATTAGTGGATTAACCTTTAAAATACAGATTGTTTCAGAATAACAAGAATAGTATTGTTCTGAAAAACATGGATGCACACTTCAGCAACTGGTGATTCTGAGTGAAATTTACATGGCCTTTAAGTACTACAGATCTAGACCACTCTAGAATACAAGCTCCATGAAAGTAGAGATTTAGTGTGTTTCTGTGCCAGGAAGCAAGTTTGACTCCTGATGGTTGTTCAAATAGAATTTGTTAAATGAATGAATGGATTTTATTTAAGAAAGCAGATTCTCACATATCTTTTTGTTTATTTTTTTAGGACCCAAAATTATAGAAAAATATTTCTTCACTTCCTCTCTCTTCTACCAATCTTTCTGATGAATGATTATCTAGGAAATACCAATACAAATGATTCCATAAATCATTTAGGTTCAACTTGGGTTTGTTTCCAGTGTTTGATATCAACACATTTTATGTTTTTTAAAAAATAGTAACATTCACATATCTGATGTTAGCTGTTATTTTCAATTCTTATTTTATCTATAATTATAATACTGATGTGTTATATTAGCAAAGTAAACTAGTCAAAGGTCAGCGTAGTACACAGGATCCAATGTTGACTCTGGTCTCAGTCAGCCCGGATTAAAATTCTGGCTCTGCCATTTACTATTTGTGTACTTTGGACAGGTCACTTAACCTCTATGATTTTAGTATTCTCATCTACTACATTTGGATAATAATTGGACCACAGGCTTTCATTCTTAGGGCTGTGTGAATATTAAATGAATTAATTCATACAAACTATTTGAAAAGTGCTTGGTGTCTTGTAGCCATTCAATAAATGTTAACTATCAATCAATTTAATAACAAACATGATCACATTTTTGTTACTTTAGAGATTGTAAACATTCAAATTATCTCTTTTTAGAATTAAAGTATTATTTTCCAGAAATTTATTGGGGCAAATTATTGTTACCAAAATTGGCAGAAAAAAATCCATCTTTCTTAAAAATTGCAAATTTGTACTTCCTTAACAAATACACTGCCTTACAGATACCTGGAGGAATCCTGACATCCAGTGGCTGACCATGATCATAGCAATCACTGACTGGTAACAGTTATATATGACTGAATCAACAAAAAAAATTTCCTGGCTTCATTCTTCCTTGGATTGTCTTTCTAAAATCATCAGAACTGGGAATTTTATGCATAAAAACATTTGGAAAAAGAATTCTCATTTGTAAGCAAAATCTGTGCTATTTATAACAGGGAAAACAGTGGTATTGTAGAAAAAGTCTGTATTTTGAAGTAAGATAGAAAAGAGTTCATATTGTTGCCTTGTTATTTCCTACATCTATAACTTTTGGAAACTAATTTATCTATGCCTTTGTTGTTTCTTTCCCCCTTGAAATTTCCGAACTGTTTAAACTTTTTATTGTAAAATAAGATACATATAAAGAAATCATACACATGGATAGTTTCACAAGTTATTATAAGTGATTATTAGGTGTACATTTTAAATCACTTTTTAGGTCATGAAATACAACTTTGCCAGCCACCTGAGAATTTTCTCCACAATCTTTCCAATCTTCATTTCCTTTTTCCCCATAAATGACTACTATGCTAACTTGTATAGGAATCACTTCAGAGTTTCAGTATCCCTATACTAAACTACAGTATTGACAATATTTTTGAGAAAACATTGATATGTACTTTGTTGTTGTTGTAAGGTGCCATTGAGTTGGGTCTGATTCATAGTGACCCTGTGTACAACAGAATGAAACACTCCCCAATTCTGTGCCAGGCACATAATCTTTTTTATATTTAAGCTCATTGTTACAGGCACTCTCCCAAACATGATGTCTTTCTCCAGGGATTGGTCTCTCCTGACTACATGTCCAAAATGCATAAGATGCACTCTAGCCATCCTTGCTTCCAAGGAGCACTCTGGTTGTACTTCTTCTAGGACAGATCTCCTGGTTCTTTTGGCAATCCATGGTATATTCAATATTTTTCTCCAGCTCTATCATTCAAAAAAGCATCAATTCTTCTCCTGTCTTCCTTAGTCAATGTCCAGCTTTCACCACCATATGATGCAACTGAAAATACCCTGGAATGAATCAGGCACACCTTTGTCTTCAAGATGACATCTTTACTTTTAAGCACTTTAAAAAGATCTTTTGCAGCAGCATTTCCCAGTGCAATGTGTCTTATTTTGACTGCTTCTTCCAAGACTGTTTATTGTAGAACGATGTAAAGCAAAATCTTGGGCAACTTCAATCTTTTCTCCATTTATCATGAAGCAGTGTACTGACCCAGTTGCAAGGATTTTTGTTTTGTTGATGTTGAGGCGCAATCCTTACTGAAGGCTGTGTTCTTTGATCTTCATCAGTAAATGTTTCAAATCCTCTTCACTTTCAGCAGTTGTGTCATCTGCATAAATGCAGGTTGTTAATGAGTCTTCCTCCAATCCTGATGCCACGTGCTTCTTCACAAAGTCTGGCTTCTCTGATTATTTGCTTAACATAGAAACTGAAGAGGTACGGTGAAAGGATACAGCCCTGACACACACCTTTCCTGACTTTAAAAGTCTCTTTTAATCTGCAGGCTCTTCTATCTCCTCCCATTCTTTGAAGAACCCAAATGCCCTGTGTTTACCACAGCCTGAGTCTTCTTGATTGCATTGTCATGGTGCAATTCTGTGTCCCATTGTCTTCTATACTTCTTGCAAATTGATAGCTGGATCCTGAGACTTAACCATAGTTGAGTTTTATCTCTTTGGCAAAACTGTTCTTCCATAATGGAGGACCACAATGTGTATTATTTGCAACAGTCAACGCTCAATGATAATACCCATTAATTTACTGAGGTACACAGTGGTGACATCTATTCATATAATTTCTTTTTCATTTATTACTTGAAATACTTTCCTAAAGCCATGTTTTTGCACATCTTTGGTTACTAGTGGCACAGATCATTTAGGGCAGAATAAATTGCTTAATATTTTTCTTATCAGTTTCCAAGATAACAAGTTGATTTTCTATCACCCTTTGGAACTGAGCAGTTTAAAAAAAATCATATACATATTGGATATGTTTCAACTCATTGAAAAAATTATTCTTTGTGGCCGGGCACAGTGGCACATGCCTGTAACCCCAGCGGCTCGGGAGGCAGAGGCAGGAGGATTGCAAGTTCGAGACCAGAGGCAGTCTGTGTAACTTAGCGAGGCCCTGTCTCAAAAAGTAAAAAATGGGCTGGGGGTGCAGCTCAGTGGTCCAGCACTTGTAGAGCATGCAAGTGTGAGGCTCTGGGTCCAACACCCAGTACCGAAAAAAAAAAATTATTCTTTGTGAAACTTAAATGGTACCAGCTTTGGCCAGTGGCAGCCTCTTCAAGTTGGTTCATGAATTCTTCTGACATGATTCTTGTAGTCTTTGAGAATTTCTTGCCTAGCTAGTATGATCGAATGTTCTAGGTTCATCTTGCACATTTTCTTTTCCAGATCTGGAATCATCCATTTCTACAAGAAATGCTTGTTTCTTTTTGTAGGAGTTAGTGTTTCCATACCAAAATCTCTGTGATAGACATGCTTTTTTCTACTGTGTTCATCATTATTTCCACCTTTTCTGTAGACAGACAGATACACTCCCACATGTACACACACACACACACACACACAGACACATAAAGAGCACAGACACACATATTTTTAGGGTAAAATAGCTTATAAATTCATATTGATACTTCCAATGCAAATTTAGGACTAAAGTTTTTGTTTTAACATCTGCTGTGCTACATCTGTGTTTTCTTTCTTCCATATGGACAATTCTAGAACTCAAGGATACAAAGAAAAATGGAATTAGAATATCCCTTAATTACTCCTTTACTGAATACATCTCTCCTTCTTAGCATAACAATATCAACATTGTATCACTACCAATATTTTAAAATAATTAAGTATTTATTATTTTATTTCATCTATTTGGCAATATGTAAGAATAAATCTTTGTGCCATATCTATGTTACTAGAGCATATAATCATTATATATTATATCTTGTCCATTTTAACTCTCAGTCTTGGTATTATGTTCAATGCTAGTCCTATTTAATATTACTCCTTATGTTGCCATCTCTCTAATCATTTTGGGTCATCTAAAGGTTGTCTCTTAGTGAATTCTTCAGAAGTCAATCAAAGGAACAATATTTCCTTAGTTTTTGCATGCTGGCAGCACTTTGTTTACATTGATAACAACTGGCAATGCATGCATTGTGGGACCCCATCTTCCTTTGCTGGGTGTCCTTAAATATATTATTTAATTTTCTTTTGGCATAAGGTGCTGTTGATGAAATGTTTAACAATAATCTAAGCTTGCCCCTATAAGTCTTTTGTTCTTTTGGCCAACATGCCCGAGGGGTAAATTAATTTGTATCTTGTAGTTTCAAATCTTTCTTTCTTTCTTTCTTTCTTTCTTTCTTTCTTTCTTTCTTTTTTTCATTACAGAAAGTTTTTCTTGAAAGTTCTTTTGTATTTGTTCTGCTCCCTTGATTTGTCTTTCCTTTCCCAGTATTCCTATGTATTATTCATATGTTGACTCTTCATTGCCTGTCTTCTATAACTGTCAGTCTTTTGAGTCTGTTTACCCATTCCTTTACTACTTTTTTTATTTTTAAAACTTTCCTTAATTTCATCTTCTCTGTCTTTTAAGGTATTATCTCCTGAGTTATTAGCTCTTGTTTTCTTCTAGCTTAGCCTTCACATTTGAAATTATTATTATTATTTTTGTTTCTAATAACTTCTTCACTTCTGTGACCTTATTTTTGAATTTTTCTGATTTTGACATATGTTGTTCTTTTATGTTTTCCTAGGCCTTTTACCTCATTTTGAAAGAGAAAGTTTCAATATTGATCTGTTTAGTGGGTGTATTTTTCTGGTATGTTTTGTGTACAGGTAGATTTTACTGTGTCTCTTTCTATTTTTTGTTATAATAACTATATGAGACTTAACTGTGACAA
>VMDO01008905.1:63518-80665 GCA_007922755.1 Pedetes capensis
TTTTTTTTTTTTTTTTTTTTTTTTTTTTTTTTTTTTTTTTTTTTTTTTTTTTTTTTTTTTTTTTTTTTTTTTTTTTTTTTTTTTTTTTTTTTTTTTTTACAATGATCCATAATCTGTTGGCTTGTTCCCTAAGGTCCCCTGTTCCTTTTGGTGACCTCACTCTTATGTGGACCCTCTCTTTTCTATATCCTGCTTGATTTTGATTTTATTTCCAATGTAGGCCTCAGTCCAAGCAGGAAGCCTGGAGAGATCTGTTCTTAGAATCCATAGGGTCTAGATTGTTTTGTAATTCCCTTGGCTTTTGTTCTTTATTTATAAAATTAAGCATGATAATTATAATACTTTACAATATCATGACATATTTTACATATGCAATTTCAATGCTTTCTGTAACATTATAAAAATAAGATAAAGATACTAATAATTTATTTTTGAAAATAGCTTAATTAATTAAGCATTTTTAATATTGCAAACACTATGCCAAACACCTTATATGCATTCTCTCTCTGTCTCTGTCTCTTTCTCTTGAGCTGGGGACAGAACCCAGGGCCTCATGCATGCTAGGCAAATGGTCTGCCACTCAACTACAGCCCCAGCACCATGCATTTTCTTTTAAAATTTCCATGAGAACCTTATGAGGTAGTTACTAGTCCTAGTTTGTAGTGGGAAAACCTAGGCATAAAAAACGGTAGGTAACTTGCTTAAAGTCATACTGCTAGTATGACTGTCTTGGTTTTTGTTAGAGGACATAAAACTCCCTCTTCCCTTTGGAGATACAAAAATGGTATAATAAAACTGTTGCTTGTTTCTGTGAAGATATCAGCTTTGAATAATAGACCATATAATCTAGCAATCCTACGTGTAGGCCAGGCCAGAATTCCATCCCATTTGAAGTCTGTGTGCCCCCAGAGCTCAACGTCTAGGTTCACAACACTGCATTATTTACCAGACTCTCTGAGATTCCGGTTTTAGTTGTCACAGAGTCTCTTCCATTATAGAACTCATTCCAGGGGAAGGCTGATTAAGGTACACCAAGAGTGCCAGATTATTTAAGTGTCACATAATATTCTATTCTATGATGCTTTTTTAAGCTCTATGAAATTGATACCCAAGTTGGTTTTGAAAGTTCATTTTCTCACACTCATATTTTGAAAGAGAAACCTGTTCAATCTATGAGTTTTTCCTAGTTTCTATTTGTATTTGGAGCAATTCAAAGTTTACTTTTCTTGAACTTTAATTTTTAATTTTTTTTTTTTTTTTTTTTTTTTTTTTGCAATTCTGGAGATTGAACTCAGGGCCTCATATACATTAGAGAAGTTTATTGCCACTGATCTGTACCCTTAAGCCCTCTTGAAACTTGTATGATTCTCTTTTATGATTATAATGGAACTTTCACCTAGAGAATATAAAATAATACAAATTTTGATGGTAGGCTTTTGTTAATAAATAAGAGAAAGTACATAATAAAGAATTCTAATTCTTTCCATTCATTCATTTACTCTATAAATATTTTTTGAGTATTTACTGGGAATTACACTAAACTGTGAGAATCCAAAATGAAACAAAACAGATCCCTGCCCACGTGGAGATTGAAGGCTATATATTATATGATATCACAGAAGTTAATTAAAAAAAATTGAGTTCTAGGTAGAATGTTAATATAGCTATAGTGTTACTCATTATACAATTAAAGTGCTGGAAACTATCAAGAAATACTTAAAACTTGTATCTGACAAATGAGAAAGTGTTAAAGATGAGTAAGAAAAAACCCTTGATAATTTTGAATGTAAAATAACACTGAAAAAGTGTCATAAACCTTAAAAAAATTTCCTCATGTACATTTTTAATCACAAAAGATTGTAGGCAACACATTTGTTTTTACCTAGGATTTGGCGAATTTCTGGCCATTCTCTCTGTACTTCTAGTGCAGACTTCAGTTTAGCACACAGAGGGACATGATCCATGTAATCGATTAATATACGAACAACGCTGCCTACCAGGTGTTTCATCCAAGGAACTGTAATAAACTCACAGAACTGAAGGAATTGACAAAACTTAATTTAGTAGTACTTTAAATATACCATATATATATATATATATATACACAAACACTCAATGTTTTTATGAAACATTACTTTTTGTCTTTTTAGAGGAAATACAAGATCCCTCCTTGTAATGAATAAAAATGAAAAGTAAATTGCTTGCTTGTCTCTGTGAACTAATAGCCCTGAAGACATATGTATGACTCAATATAATTATAGTCAATGCAGCATGGAAGAACCATGCTTTCTTCCATCTAGTCCCAATATTCCATCAAATATGCAACAGTGATTAATTGCATATATTTTTATATTTTTATACATTTGATTTCCCATTCAAGGAGAATAAACAGCATATTTTCTTGGTTATCTGTATGCTTATATCCCTACATCATCAAAAACAAAAAACCCAAGACTAAGAAATACATAAAAATCATAAAAATTGAGGTGATTTTTATCTTCTTGTAATATCCTTAAGTGAGTGATTTTTTTTTTTTCAGTACTGGGGGTTTAACCCAGAGTCTCATGCATGCTTTGCAAATGCTCTACCACTGAGCTGCACTCTCAGCCCACTTTTTACTTTTTAAATTTTGAGACAGGTCTTACTAAGTAAATGCAGGCTGCCTCTGGCCTTGAACCTCCCATCCTCCTCCCTCTGCTTCCCAAAAGGCTAGAATTTTAAGAAAATGAGTGAAAACTTATGAGTTAAGCTGTAGAATACATATTTTTCTTAACAACACACAAAACATCATCCAGCATACATCATATATTAAACTTTAAAACAAGCCTTAGTACATCAAGTTCAAAACCATTAAATTATCTTTTCTGACCACAAGGATATAAACCTGAGAAATCTGGAAAGTTTATAGATACATTAAAATTAGACATGTTCCTGAGCAATGAAGAAATCAAAAGGGAAAATTCAAAAAATTACGAAGTTTCTTGAGCAAAATTATGAGTTAGGATGCTGACCCACCATGGAGAAGAAACGATTGTAACTCACCGGGTTATCTTTTATTACACAAGATGTCCATCCTGGCAGTACCTCCTCCTCTATTTCTGACCACACGAATGAATTTCCAAAAATGTCTCCGTGCATGCAGTCAAAGCACATCTCCACCTGGTAGCCATTATTCAGCAGTAGCCTCAGCATGACCTCGTCATTTAGGGCATACTGAATAGCGCTGGGGAAACGAGTGTCATTCACATGCATAAAATAACAATTGACGTTAGCGCCATGGGAGAGAAGCAGCCGCACGATTTCATAATTATTGGCCCTCACTGCCACAAGTAGACAGTTGAGGGGGTCCAGGTTGGGGTCTGCCCCTGCAGCCAGGAGGACTTCTGTGCAATGGATATCATTATTAGAAACAGCGAAGTACAGCGCAGTCTTCCTCTCATCATCGTAGCTCTGGGAAATATGATCAGCAAGTAGGGAGTTGACTTCAAAGCCATTTTCAATGAGCAGTTCCAAACACTGTGCATTTTGTCCATCGGCTGCTGAGTGAATTGGAGTGAGCCCACTTTTCCGGATTGCATTTTTGGATGTTATTGGGATGAGGTATTTCAGTGCACTAGAATAAACAAACAAAAAAAGACTCCTCAAATATCCCCATGGAATAAAGAAAATCAAGAAATTAAACCATCTTCCATACTAAAATAGTGAATGCAGTTTAATTTTCCTTATTTTCCCTAGATAACTTTACACTGAAATGTTTAACCTTTGTCCAGAAAGCTATTACTATTTATTTAGTTTAGTGTATTTTAGCTAAGTTTTTATTTATCTTTCTACTCTAAATATTTGGGGAACATGCTGGATGATAAATGTTTGGTAGTTGATGTGATTTCTGAGGACCTCTCTCCAGCTTCTGGCTCTTCTCTGAGCAGTGTAATATTTATAATCAACTGATGCTATTTAATAAAAAATATGAACAAAAGTAAGACCTTCTGATGGCATCGAGGAACACTTCATAAATTTACCACGAGAACCATGGAGTCATAGGAAGTAAGGACTGGAAGCAAACTTTGATATCATTTAGCATAACCCCTTTACTTAGTGGAAGAACAATATAAAAGTCTCAAGAAAGAACATGACTTGTCCAAGGTCATGCAGTTATATACTAAAGAAAGGACTAGAATTTTGACCTTTTGGATTCTCATTAATTATTCCTCTCTCACTGATTTCTAAGCCATCTACTCTATAGTATTATCCATGTACACCCTCTTTCCATGTAACTCGCAATAGAATTTTTGGCCCAAAGAAAAATCTTTACTAGTCCACCAAACTGACATCAGTCCAACTGAAATAACTGACCACAACTTAGGTTCCTAAGTACATGTAGGAAATAGTTGTGAATTTCACACTTGACTAACCAACTAGACATGCATGGGAGCCACAGGCAAGGATAATTTGATCTCTTGTGCCTAATTCAGAGCTACCATGTGTGAATTTATGAACACTGGGAGTAAATCCAGGTAAAGTCTAACAACGTGTCACTTAGCATCATTTACATGTCATTGGTCCCTTAGCCAGTGTGGCTACTGAAAATGATAAAGCCTAACTACTTCAAAGTTTTTGAACTTATGAAATATATTTGATGGCCTAAAATCTTCTCACAGTGAGTAGTTTAATATGGTGATTCTCCACTTTTGTTAGTGTGTTAATTATAACACATTTTGTGATTTAAAAATCAACTCTTTGTATGGAAAAAAGAAATGTAAACTTGTAATGAAACTTTTCTATTCAAGAATACATTTACCATTATACTATAATATCCTGAAGGTGGTATGAAATAATTGGAATAACACACAGTATTGTTAAAATTTTCAATTTTAACAATAAAATTTTCAAAAGAAAAAAAATTTTCTTTTGTCAAGGGCAAAATTTTTAGACACTCTGTAGCCTTTCGTTGTACTCATTTCTTAACAGAAAGACATTCTGGACAGCTTGTGCAGAATTCTCACTGATAATTCCTTCGGAAAGAGGATAAAAGAGAATTTTTTCACTATAAAAGTAATATGAATTCATTTTGTGGAAGTTAAAGAAAATAAAACGGAAGGGGAAAATCAAATGAGTTCTAGGAATTTGAATACAAAGCTTGTGAACATTTTGCCTATTTCTCTTTGGACTCTTGGGAGTACCATATATATAGAGAGAGACTTGTGATTATACTATACATACAGTTTTGCATGTTTTAACTTAGAGTGATCAGCTCATAATGTATTACTCACAGGTAATGTCCCTCATAGGCAGCTCGGTGTATAGGAAGATGCCCTGCTCTGTTGGGCACATTTCCGCTTCCTCCGTATTCCAGCAGGAGGGAAATGCAGTCTGGATTACCACCTCCTGCTGCCTCAAACAGCACCGATGCCCCATCATCCGCCAAAGCAAACACATCACCACCTGACAGTGTAACACATGTGGCTTAGGATGACCGAAAGCATTGTTAAGTAGCCCCCCCTCTAATAACCCATTGTTTTCCTTTTTAGTTAGAATTCAAAAGTATAGAATTTAGATCATCTATGTTTTCACAATATTAATAGTTATGTTATATATTTCATTTTACAAATCTTTGGGTCACAAAAACATAAGAGAAACCAAGTCAATTTTACCATAATAGACAAATGATGCCAGGAAAAGATATTAGACTTTTTGATTTAATGACAGTAGTTAACACTCTATTTCAATTTAATAAATACTTATTGATACCCTCTATGTGCAAACACTATGTGTCCCTAAAATGAATAAGTCTGACCACTATCAGGAACTTAAAGGGTAAATGAAGCAATACGTCCCTTGCTGTTAGGTACTGTCTAGTTGGTGTCCGACTCATAGTGACTCTACGTAAAATAGGTGAAACACTATTGTTAGTGCTTCTCTGCTCTTCATAGGGTTTTCAATGGCTGATTGTTTTTTGGGAGTGGGTTACTGGGTCCTTCTCCCAAGCCTGGTGTTCTCAGGCGGTCTCCCATCCAAGTACTAAGCAGGACTGACCTTGCTTAGCTTCTGAGATCTAATGGGTTTGGAAGCCACAGGGCTACAGCTGCAGGCTTAATATGTCCCTAGAGAACATAAACTCTGTGACATTTGAGCAGCACCACGACTAGGGAACATACTGTAAGGGTGAGAGGTCTGTGTTTGAATATGGTTTTGCTGCTTTCTTTGAGAATTGGGCAAGCTATTTGCTTCTAGGCTTCTCCATCTCTGCACCTGTAAATTGGAGTAACACAACTTATTTCATAGGGATTATTTGACAATTAAATAAGGTTACATTGAGAAATTTCAGAAATGTTACTTTTTTCCCTTTCAAGGATCCTTTGGGGATCATGGGGTCCTACCCTTCAATTACAGATGAGGAATGGGAGGACCAGATATTTAAGTAAGTAGGCAAGAATCTCACAAGGAGTAGGTACAGAAACCAGTTTAGGAATTTTTTTTAGGGGGGGCGGTTACTGGGTGTTGAGTCCAGGGACTCACGCTTGCATGCTGAACCATTGAACTGCACCCTCAGCCCATTTTTTTACTTTTTGGAGACAGGGTCTCGCTAAATTATGCAGACTGCCTCTGGTCTCAAACTTGCAATCCTCTTGCCTCTGCCTCCTGAGCCCCTGGGATTATAGGCATGCACCACCACACCTGGCTAGTTTCTTAACTCTTGATTCTATAGTTGTATAAATCACTTAAGGCCTCACAGGGGGCCAAGGTCACAGTCTATTGGGGGAGGATAAGGAAAGGATTTAGGAAGGAGATCTCTCAAGAGATTGAACTTGAATTTTTCTGGACAGTATTCCAGATAAGGTCAAGGACCTGCCCCAAATGTGAGCAGAAGTTGCCTGCTAGTCTATTTTGGCTGAGTATAGGGTACAAGGTGGAAATAGCAATGCATGAGCCTGGAAAAAACAATTCAAGTTGATGCAGTAGGGATGGTTTGAATAGTAGACACTATGGGAGTTGTGCTTTGGGGAGAGGAACCAAGTTGCAGCGGGTAGTGTGGATCTTCTGATGGGAAGATGGGAAACCAAGAGAATGATTAGGAAAATGATTTCACTGGTCCAGGGAAGATGTGAGGGATTGAACTAGAAAGTAGAAAGATGGCAAGGTGAGGGACAAGAGAGACATTGTAGGACTCTGCAGTAGAGACTTTGTAGGGCTTTAGAAATGTAATGGAGGAACTAGAGAAGAACCCAACCTTTTGGTTCTGATTGAGGGACATTGTCACATAAGAAGTGGGTAAAGAGGAAGAATCCATTTTAGGGGAATATGCAGGTGAGACCCTGGCGAGCAATCTATGTGGAAACTGAGCTGTCTCTATAGAGAAGAAACAGGGCTGGGCTTGTAGATCAGCAGATCACAATGTATACAGGGCTTGCATTGTGCAATGGGAATCTACTGAGGCGGCTGGGTCTGGAAGCCTCACACCCAGTAACATTCAGGGGAGAAAGAGAAGTCCAGGAGGAATGGTGAAGAGGAGAGTCTGAAAGGTAAGACAAAAGTCAGTTAAGCATAGTTCCTTTTCACATACCTTTGTGGATTAGATGTTCTAACACATCACAGTGACCATACTCAGCAGCAACACCTAGTGGTGTGACTCCAAATCCGTCTCTCAGGTGCACATTGCCTCCATGGTTTAATAGCAGAGCTATGATATCTTTTCGGCCTTGCTTAGCTGCTTCATGCATTGCTGACCATCGCTTGACACAGGGTTGGTCAAGGCTGGTGTTGTGTTTAATCAAAGTAGATACCATATCATAGGAGCCCATTTTTACAGCTTGAAAATGATTTAAAAACAAACAAACAAACAAAAAAACAGCCAACAGAAAGGTATAGTAAATTGAGTACTTTACATGGTATTAAACTTAGTACAAATTTAATATCAAAATAGACTTAGCTATTCCTTTTTCTTTTACAAGAGGATATTGTATTTCTCATACCCCTTCTATTTCTCATACCCAAATTTCTATTTGTGGAGCATAAGTATGCAAGATGATACTACTTTTCCTTTAGGACTCAGAGGCAGGTAAAAGTTTCATGGAAAATTTATACCATCAGGATAGAACATCGTGAGCATTCTTTTCAAATTTCAATCCCTTTACCAACTAAATAGGAATAAAATCCACTGTTGTTGTTGTTGTTAGGTGCCATGGAATCGGTGTCTAACTCATAGCGACCCTACTTACAACATGTGAAACACTATTGTCTCTGCTATTCATAGGGTTTTCAATGGCAGATTGATTTTTGAGAGTCGTTGCTTGATCCTTCTCTCAAGCCTACAGCACCTGGTGTTCCCAGGTGGTCTCCCATCCAAGTACTAACCAGGCCCCACCATGCTTAGCTTCCATGATCTGATAGGATAGGATGCCATAGTGTTACAGCTGCAGGCAAAATCCACATTGGGTTGTATAAATTAAGTAGTGCATGTAAAATGCTTAATATGGCACATATATATTAGAAGCTCAGTAAATTATTATTAATATCATTTTATCATTCCCAGGACTCTGGAACTCCATAGGTAAAAAATGCTTATCAATATTTTCCCCATAGAAATAGTTTTTCCTTTTTGTCCCACCAAAGATAGCAGTAAATATTAAACAAACTTTTCTTTCCTCTACTTCCATGGGAGGTTAGCAATGGGGCTGTATAGAATCTAGATAGGCCAGCTTTTCTTATTAGATGAAGGGTGTGGCAGCTAATGAAGTATGATTTAAGAGCATCACTAAATCAGATGTCTCTCTGCCCCATTGCTTGTCTTTAATGGCTGAAATTGTACTGTTAAAAGGTTTTTTCTTTCCTTTTTTTAATTACTAAGAAGTTGTTTCTATTAAGATGTAAATACTTCTGAATGATGTAACATGGGTTTTCTTGTCAGTACATAAAATCTTAATAAACAAATTATTTAGATTCACTTATCCATTTATGAGGCTAAGGATTAGCTCAGTTGGTACAGCGCTTTCTCTGTATGCTCTGAGGCCCTGGGTTCAATCCCCAACACTGCAAAAATGGGAGAAGGACCCGGCATCCCACTCCCCAAACAATCCCAAAACAATCAGCCATTAAAAACCATATGAATAGCAGAGAAGCACTGACATAGAGCTGGGCATGGCACACTGTCAGTAGTGTTTTGTTCTGTTGTACAAAGAGTTGTTATGAGTCTGACTGGACTCGACAGCACCTAAAAACAACAACATCCATTCCTTATTCATTCATTCTGTTAGTACATCTGAGTTGTGTGACAAGCTCTGGGTTAGGTACAATGGACCATCTAGAAAAGAAGCTCATGATGTCTTCTATTTGAAGACAGTCTCAAGGTCTGGACCTTTGCTGAGAAAGGCAGGAGGAGATGTGAAATCACATGGAATGTTCTGGATAGGAAGGAAGCAGAAAGTAGAAAGGACCTTAGGCAGAGGGGAGCGAAATAATTCCAAGTGGCATAAAAGAGGATGCAAACAAATGTTCTTCATTTGGAAGCAGATTCTAGTTTTTCTCCTGTTCACTGTCTGAAATACAATTTATTGACAAATGCCCCTCTCTGAACTGACCATCTGCCACTTGTTGTTGTTGTTAGGTGCCATCAAGTCAGTATCTGACTCATAGCGACCCTCATAGGGTTTTCAATGGCTGACTGTTTTTTTTGGGATTGCTTTGGGAGTGGATTGCCAGGCCCTTCTCCCATTTTTGCAGTGCTGGGAATTGAACTTGGGACCTCAGAGACTGCAGCGCAGTGCTCTACCAACTGAGCCAAATCCCAAAGTCTACAGCAACCGGTATTCCCAGGCAGTCTCCCATCCAAGTACTAACCAGGTCCGACCCTGCTTAGCTTCCGAGATCAGACGAGATCAGGCACGTTCAGGGTGGTATGGCCGTAGACCATCTGCCATTAGGGGCTCTAATTGCAGGGAATTACCTCATCCTAGCTGGCGTTCCTGCAGTGCAAACACCCAGCAAGCTAAACCAACTATAAGAAATGTGTCCTCATTTTTCTTATTGCTCTTATTTCAGTTTTTATAATTGGAAAAAGTATGAAAATAAAGAACTTCTTTCCTCATGATATTTTCCTTTTGCTTCTCTCAGAGAACATATTGATTAGTAGTATTTGTCTTTCTTAGTAAAAATAACAGTAGACACAGGACATCATTAACTTAAAATACTTTCTTAAAAATCAAAACTTGACCTCCAATTTAATGTTTGGGAACTAAGAATACATTTCCCATAGAAATAGTAATGCAAATGGTTAACCCTCCCAAGCTAACCCACAAAAACATTCTTAATCAATAAATGGCTTAAATAATAAAAACTCATAAGACATAGTTTGATATAACTGTTCAAATAAAAGAATTAAAAACCTCTGAAGTTTTATACATATGAATTTTATATGTTACATGTATATATTTTAATTCTTTAGAATTTAATGTTCCAAAATTTAGAATTCTTTAGTATTTAGACTTCTTTAGATTTTAAAAAATTCTTTAATTTTAAAATTTATATTTTCAATAATAAATGCTTATATAAAAACAAGCTTAGCTTGAATAATTTAGGGAATTAGAATGAAAGTTTTGCATAAATTATAGTCACTTTTGGGCAATTACACTTTGTTGGTGTTCCCTTTTTAAAAATTTTTGTCATTTTCTTTCTTTTTTGGAATACATAAGTTTTACTGATGTAATTTGCTAATCAGCTACAAATGATTTTTTGACTAATGAAGCACACAGAGAAGAGATATTTTTCTGAGGGATCTGGACAAAAACTGGAAAATCAAAAGAGGAGATGGAGTGAAGAGAGTGTGTATTGATTTGTGAGAAAGAAGATGTCAGAGGTGAAAAGAACTTGTGTGAATGGTGGAAAGTCATGAGGATGTGAAATAATTCCCTGAGTTTCCTCCCTACCCGGGGCACCATTGGCCAACATAAGCTTGTGAGTGTCCAACTGCAGGAAGGTAACAGCAGGTCCTAGGTGATGGGCAGAGAGAGAGTCTAGGGGCAAAACCAAAATAAAACACAACAAAAAAATCAACAACAAAGAAACCCTTAATAAGTGTTAGATCATTTCAAGTTAGATATCTCCCACTCAGCAAATAACTGTGTAGCATGATTGTGATATATCAAAGTGTCCTAAGTGAGAGCCAGATGGCTAACAGGAAAGAAGGGTCATGGAAGGACCAAAAGTAATTAATTAAACTTATTTATTATTTATTACTATCTAAGGATATTCTCTGAATAGACACAAAGATGACAGCATCAAGCTAGGAAAAATGTTAAAAATGGAATTACACAGAAGAAAAGAAACAATACTCCCATCTTTTATGTCTTCTCTGTAAGTTAATAGACTGAGAATAACAAATTTCAAAGCAGTCCACAGATTGAAGAACCAATGGAGCATATGCCATGAATGGTCCATTTTTCTGTAGAATCTAAAAGATTTGACATGGACTCCATAACAAAACTCCAAGAGAAAGCCACCAAAAGGTTTTTCCTCTCCAAATGTGTGGATTCTGGGGCCATAAGTGAAAACCACCTCTGGAATCTTCATGGAGACCCTTGTCCTCTTTTTGACATTACCATACAATTTTTAAAATGTATTTTCAATGTTAATTCTTTCTCCATTCTAATAACTCAGTGATAGCCTTCATTTCTCACACTTTTGATATTGTTAGAGCCAAGAATTAAAGCAATATATGGAACTTTGACTCCCACACGTCTGTCAGTTTGCTGCACTGTGGGGGCTTGCATGTTGCGATGAGGCTGAGAGCTCTGCCACTGTAACCTTGGATATGAGCAAGGTTACCCATGGTGGACAGGTTTTCAGCTGAGCTTCCAGAGTAAGACAGACTAGGGAGTAGGACCTGGCAAGCCACTCCCAAAACAACTAGCCATTGAAAACCCTAACGATAGCAAAGAAACACTGTCAGAAATAGTGCCAGAAAATGAGGACCCCCGGTTGGAAGGCACTCAAAACACTACTGGGGAAGAGTTGCCTCCTCCAAGTAGAGTCCACCATGATGACAGAAATGGAGTAAAGCCCCAGCGTGCTCAACTTGCTGATGTGGCATGACTCAAAATGAGGAGAAACAACTATAAACATCCATTAATAATTGGAACATGGAATGTACGTAGTATAAATCTAGGCAAATTAGAAATTGTTAAAAGAAAATGGAGCGCATAAACATTGACATTCTAGGCATCAGGGAGCTAAAATGGACCGGCATAGGACATTTTGAGTGCTGACTGTAGATCAGACCATCAACTTCTCACATACAAGTTCAAACTGAAGCTGAAGAAAATTAGAACAAGTATACGAGAGCCACGGTATGACCTTGAGTATATCCCACCTGAGTTCAGAGACCACCTCAAAAATAGGTTTAATGCATTAGACACAAATGATAGGAGACCAGAAGAGTTGTGGCATGACATAAAAGATATCATTCAAGAAGGGAGCAAAAAGTTCTTAAAAAGACAAGAAAAAAAGAAAAGACCAAATTACAAGTCAAAAGAGACACTGGACCTTGCCCTCGAACGTCCAGCAGTTAAAGCAAAAGGAAGACATGATGAAGTTAAGGAACTAAACAGAAGACTTCAGAAGGCAGCTCGAGAAAACAAAAACAAATATTATAACATGCAAGGAGCTGGAGGCGGAAAATCAAAAGGGAAGAACGCGCTCTGTGTTTCTGAAGCTTAAGAAAGTGAAGAAAAAATTCAAGCCTCGAGTGGCAGTAGTGAAAGATTCTACAGGGAAAATATTAAACGATGCAGGAAACATCAAAAGAAGATGGGAAGAATACACAGAGTCATTATACAAGAAAGAATTGGTAGATGACCAGCAATTCCAAGAGGTTGCATATGAAGAGGAATCAACGGTGTTGAAGGACGAAGTGGAAGCTGCCTTGAAAGAACTGGTGAAACACAAGGCTCCAGGAATTGATGGGATACCAATAGAGATGTTTCAACAAACAGATGCAGCACTGGAGGTGTTAACATGTTTATGCCAACAGATTTGGAAAACAGCTACTTGGCCAACTGCCTAGAAGAGATCCATATTTGTGCCTATTCACAGAAAAGGGGATCCAACTGAATGTGCAAACTATCAGACAATATCATTAATATCACACACCAGCAAAATTCTACTAAAGATCATTCAGAAGTGACTGCAGCAGTATATAGACAGGGAACTACCGGAAAATCAAGCGGGATTCAGAAGAGGGCGGGGAACCAAGGATATCATTGCTGATGTCAGGTGGATATTAGCTGAAAGCAGAGAATATCAGAAAGATGCCTGTCTATGTTTTATTGACTATGCAAAAGCATTTGATTGTGCGGATCATAACAAATTATGGATAACACTTCAGAAAATGGGAATACCAGAACACCTAATTGTGCTCATGAGAAATCTGTACATGAACCAGGAGGCAGTTGTTAAAATAGAACAAGGAAACACTGCCTGGTTTAAAGTTGAGAAAGGTGTGTGTCAGGGCTGTATACTTTCACCCTATCTCTTCAATTTATATGCTGAGCCAATAATCCGAGAAGCTGGACGTTATGAGGAAGAATGTGGCATCAAGATTGGAGGAAGACTCATTAACAACGTGCGTTATGCAGATGACACAACTCTGCTTGCTGAAAGTGAAGAGGATTTAAAACATTTACTGATGAAGATCAAAGATCATAGCCTTCAATATGGGTTACAACTAAACATCAACAAAACAAAAATTCTTACGAGTGGGTCAGCACATAACTTCACAATAAATGGAGAAAAGATTGAGGTTGTCCAAGATTTTGTTTTGCTTGGCTCTATAATCAACACCCGTGGAAGCAGCAGTCTAGAAATTGAAAGACGCATTGCTCTAGGAAAAGCTGTGGCAAAGATCTCTTTGTTGTTGTTGTTGTTGTTGTTAAGTGCCATCGAGTCGGTATCCGACTCATAGCGACCCTGTATACAACAGGTGAAACACTATTGACAGTGCTTCTCTGCTGTTGATAGGGTTTTCAATGGCAGATTGATTTTTGGGAGGGGGTTGCCAGGTCCTTCTCCCAACCCTACAGTAGCTAGTGTTCCCTGGCGGTCTCCCATCCAAGTACTAACCAGACCCGACCCTGCTTAGCTTCCGAGATCTGACCAGATCGGATGCCACAGGACTACGGCTGCAGGTGAAAAGATCTCTTTAGAGTACTGAAAAGTAAAGATGTCACATTGAAGACGAAGGTGTGTCTGACTCATGCCATGGTATTTTCAGTGGCATCATATGGTTGTGAAAGCTGGACATTGAACAAGAGAGACAGAAAAAGAATTGATGCTTTTGAATTGTGGTGCTAGAGACATCTATTGAATATTCCATGGACTGCCAAAAGAACCAACAAATCTGTATTAGAAGAAGTGCAACCAGAGTGCTCCTGGGAAGCAAGAATGGCCAGACTGCGTCTTACATATTTCGGACATGTTGTCAGGAGAGATCAATCCCTGGAGAAGGACATCATGTTTGGAAGAGTGGCAGGTCAACGCAAAAGAGGAAAACCCTCCAGCAGATGGATTGACACAGTGCCTGCAACAATGGGCTTAAACATAAATAAGATCGTTTGCCTGGCACAGAATCGGCAAGTGTTTCAATCCGCTGTACATAGGGTCGCTATGAGTCGGACTCGACTCAATGGCACCTAACAACAACAACAACAACATGGAACTTTGAAATGCATATTAATGCTTAATGCTCTGTTGTGGGCATTAAGCATTAAGTAAACATTTAGATGAAGCAAAAATGAAATGTATGAGTGATAATCATGACATAATTGTCCTTTTAAAATAACTGGATTGAGAGTAGCAAGTGGAGGATATATCTGTATTTCCAAAGTCTGAAAAAAATGTATCTTTGTTTGCAGAAATCAAAGACTATCTAGAGAAACAACAACAAATTCAGGGATGTGATTGCAAGTACTCCATGGTATATGCTGACCTTTAAAAAATAATCCAGATGACATTAATAGTAGTAAACCAACCCAAAGATTATTATTCTACTTAGTATCTATAGAACCTGCTTAGGAAAATAGTTCTGATTTATTAATGAAAAGCATTGTGTTTTTGTGACAAACTGGCTGTTTAACATGTATGCAGAGATTCCTATTTATTCCTCAGTCTTTGTGCTTCCTTTTTTGACAACAGATGCCTCCAAATGTTGGTCTGTCACAAACCATCCACATAGAGACTACACTTCCCAGTCCCCTTTACACTTTGGTATGGCTATGTGACAAGATCCAAACTAATGGGATTTGAATGGAATTGCTATATGTAATGTCCAGGTCATCTTTTTAAGTTGAAGATGCCTTCCCAGGACTTCCTTTCTCCTCCTTCTTGCTGCGTGGGAAATGATGACATCTGGAGCAAGCATGGAAGCCCTTGCAAAGCCGTTCAGCCATCTCTGAGCTCCTCACCTCTGAAATGTGGTATGAGAATCAATTCCTTCTTTATAAGTCATTTTTACTTGTTCGATGCTTACTTTGTGTGCTTGTTTTTGGTTTTTTATTATAGAAGCTCTGCCAATACCATCACTATCATCAATAGATTGATCTAATCTGAATTTGTAAAGGCTAAAAGCTCTGTCATGAGGCAAGAGGGAGTGCGGATGAATCAGATCAGAATGACCTCATGCTGTGGGACATTACCCATTGTGACCATCTTTACCAGAGGCAGAATACCTGCCTAGTTCTGTCTTGTTCTCTTCTGTCTTCTGATATTCCTTTATATCCCTCACGACAACTCAAAGAATTGAGGCCCTTCGAAGTGTTTGAGGACACACTGGCTTTTATTCCCCCAATTTACTTTGAATATACACCTTTACTATAGCACTTATTGCACTCATTTTCCATTTAAAACATACCTAGCTCTTCGACCACATTCTTTGAAAAGATTAATCCATTCATCTTCATATCCTGGCTGCTAAGCACATCTGCCTTAATATTATCTACTTTCTCTGTGATTTCTCTCCTCCTCCTGCTGATGCACACAATTTCCTAATGGCTCTCCTCTCCCGGGCATCTATCACATCTGAAGATTTATATATTTTTAAAAATTTTTTAAAAAACAATTCTGCATAGTTGATGTGGTATGTCCATTTTACAGAGGAAAAAACTGAGGTGCATGATCATAATCTCACAGCTAGCATATAAACCCTGCAGAGCTCAGGTGCTAAAGCCCAAAATATTACTCCATCCTACCATGTCCCTCAGAGAAAGAAACTGTTATCTCTGGTCATTCACAGTAAATTTCATCTCTTTCTACTTTAACCAACAGACCTGTCAATTCTTATTGTTCAACAATTAGCAGGATACACAAGACTGAGAAGAAGTTGATAAATGACACCTTCAGACTTGTCATCCTTTCTTTGTTCATCACTATAAACCCTCTCATATACACCAAGCTCTGCACCTGTTCTTCAGAATCCTCACTTCCTTCCAGTTTGGTTGGATCATTCTGATGCAGACCTGATGTCTCTTTCCACCTCTTTATTTTTGCTATGTGTTGCACACACAGTCTTCTGTTCAACTGGACCCTACCTGGAGAGTATTCCTTTAGACTTCAAACCTCTGCCCTCATTAAACTAGTTCAAATCCCTCTTGGTTAGTGGCACTTTATAATTGAGTGCTAAGTGATGCAGCCATTTTTCACATTTGACCTCTCTGTGGGATCGGAAAATGAAATCACTGGGCAGGTGACATGGGGATTAGAGGAGGAGCTCAGGGAATGGAAGGAATTAAGAATATATAATTTTAATCACTACAAAGTACTTTCCAATAAATACTTATAAAATGTTTATTATTTGTTTAAAACTGAAAGTTCTAGAAAAAAGGTTATTTACCAATCAGAAGAGGTGTCTCCCCTTTATCATTTTTGGTGTTGGGCCACACTCCCTTTTCCAGTAAAGTCCTTACATTTTCCACCAGACCAGCTTTAACTGCCAAAGTCAAGGGTGTTTCTCCGTCACAGGTCTTGAACTCCCAGAGTGTCTTATATGATGCTGAGATGTGAAAACATTGTGTGGAAAAGTTAAAATATTTGCTTAAGGGATATTGCATAGAACATAATAACTCACTATTATATACATCAAATTGTTGTTATTGTTAGGTGCCCTC
>VMDO01008906.1:0-80561 GCA_007922755.1 Pedetes capensis
GTGCGCCACCACGCCCAGTTTAAAATGCTAATTCTTGATTGGATATTTATTGTTTATCCATCACTATTCTATGTGGAATAATTGTTATCTATTTCTACTTATTTAATTCTCCTAATAATCTTATAATCTTACTTCTGTTTTATAGATAGGGAAACTGAGGCAGGAACGTTGAGTAACTCATCACCCATAGTTACTTTGCCTAGGATGAGAAGCCATGGCTCCTGAATGGAGTCTGCACCTTGACCATGGTATTACATTGCCTGTCAATAAAGCACTGAGTGTAAGGCCTCATGCCCAGCAGGTGACCAGTAAGTGGTAATTATAGCCAGAGTAGAATTTCCTCCTCTTTCTTTTGTTATCCAAGAAAAAAGCATTATGTCAACAAAATTGCATCTAGCTTAATGAGGGATATTCCAAAGTGAAAAACTGCTCTGGAGTCTCAAAATATTTTGGACAATGCTATGTCTTAAGCAAAAGCTGTAATTGTGCAGGGTGTATGTGTATGTGTGTGTGTTTCTTGCTAGGATGCATTAAGTGAATTAATCTGCTGATTTTCACATAGTTAGAAGCTGTTGCCATGGCTTAGCCTGGCTTTATGATCATCACTCCAGAAGCAGGAAGACAAATCCCCTAGGGCAGTCCACAACCTTTTTGGCATCAGGGACTGGTTTCATGAAAGTCAATTTTTCCATGGACCATGCTGGGGCAGAAATGGTTAGGGATGATTCAGTGGTTCAAGTGATACAGAGCAGCCGTGAATACAGTTGAAGCTTAGCTAATGCTGCCATCCCTCACCTCCTGCTGTGCAACATGGTTCTTACTAGGCCATAGACTGGTACTCGTCTGTGGCCCAGGGGTTGGAGACCCCTGTTCTAGGGCATGTTGCTATAAGAGGAGAAGGAGAGCGGAACAGTGATAGATTGAATGCTGTGTTCTCAGGAGCTGCTAAGAGTGCTTCTTCCACAGAGGCAGGGATATTTATGTAAGGAAGAAAGTGAAAGAGGAGACTATTTCAAGCAATTCATCAATGTGCTAGAACTCTGTATTTCAGAGACAGAAAAGTCTCTAAGTGGCATAAAGAGCAAGTTAATCTGTGCCCAGGGCATTTTAATAAATTTGCTAAAGAAATCAGTGTCACCTCTTGTTTTGCTAGGGAGGAGGACATGTTCTTCCAAGGGGTAGTTGGCTTTTATTAGATCAAAGTGCTCAGTATATTTAAACTTCCAATGTGGCCCTCTGAAGTATTTCAGGTGCATAATTCAGTTGTTTAATAATTCTAGCTGTTAGTTATTAAGCAAATTATAAAAGTCATATAGGAAATTACTAGTCATCACCGCAAAGACAGATGCTAAAGATTCATTAATTCAGCAAACATTTATAAAGCACCTACTATGTGTCGGGTACTGTGCCATGCCCTGGGAATACAGACCACTGGTACCATGATCCCATGGTCCATTGAAATAGATTGACATGTCAAGAAATAGGGACAGGAAGGTGTGGGAAGTGCTCTGGCAGTGCTTTAAAGATGGGGTGGAGATGAAACTGCCCTGTCATCCACAGTGTCCATAGCAGCTACCATCATCTATGCCTACGCCTGGCTCATTCCCCTCACTCTCTGGGGCTTCCTCATGTGGAGAAACAGCAAAGTCATGAACATCGTTTCCTATTCATTCCTGGAGATCGTGTGCGTCTATGGCTACTCACTCTTCATTTACATCCCTACAGCAGTAAGTACCACACTGTGGAGCAGACTCTGAGTGATGCTCTGTTTCTGGTTGAAAATTCAGCCAAGAATCCCACCAGGTTTGGTTATCTCCAGCCCACTACTCATGGGCTCCTAACAGTCCCTTTTGAATTTAAAGTTCAGCATGCATGGGGGTGGGGGCCAAGTTCCTTGGCCAGATTATGAGCCCATGGGTAGGAAGGCCTCTGCTTCGGTCTGCATACTGGTGGAGTGGTCTGCAAACTAGTGCAGTGCAGGCCCAGCTGCCGGTCAGCTCAGAGGCTTTAGAAACGCATGTGCTTGGATGAGCAAAGCGCAGGGGTACACTCTTATAACCTCAGGGTCTCGGGAAGCAGAGGCAAGAGAGTTGCAAGTTGGAGGCCAGAGGAAGCCTGTGTAACACAGCAAGACCCTGACTCAAGATAAAAATTTAAAAGTGGGCTAGGGGTGCAGCTCAGTGGTAGAGCACTTGAAAAGCATGCATGAGGTCTATTTCAGCACCACCACCCCCAAGTACTGAAAAAATAAAAATAAAAATATGTGCCTGGAATACACAAATGCCTGTCTGAAATGCCTCCAAAGAACCTCTCCTTTCCCTCTTTTCTTTTCTTTCAGATACTGTGGATCATCCCTCAGAAAGCTGTTCGTTGGATTTTAGTCACGATCGCACTGGGCATCTCAGGATCTGTGTTAGCAATGACATTTTGGCCAGCTGTTCGTGAGGATAACAGGCGCATTGCATTGGCCACAATTGTAACAATTGTGTTGCTTCACATGCTTCTTTCTGTGGGCTGCTTGGTATGGTCTCATTCCTATATCCTTTTGGTGTGTTATATGTATAAATGGTAAAAGACCTCAAGTGTTAGTTACAATGATTCTTTTAAAACTCACTCCATGAACTAAACATCATTTTAGATTCTCCTGCAGGGGAAGTGGTAAAGTTATAAGAATTTGACTGTAACATCTGGCTTTACCTAGTTTTTATACCTGTTAAGATTTAGTGCCTGGCTAGAGGACGCATAGGTGAACATGTGCCTCTGTATAAGGTTAGAGAGGAGGATTAGGACAGCTTTGCCTTTGGATGGCTTGCAGGTTTCCTGCACATACCTAGAAGGATTTTTGAAATTTAAAGTTTCATGGATGGAAAATTTAAAAGTGAATTTACAGAAAGACAAGTGGAGTTGTTTTTAAGGTGGACAGTGTTTTTACTTTTTCTTTCTTTTTTTTTTTTTTTGCAGTACTTGACAGTTGAATCCAGGACCTCACACATACTCTGTAGGTGCTCTACCCACTGGGCTGCACCCCCAGCCCATTTTATTTTTGTCTTTATTTTGAGACAAGGTCTCACTAAGTTACACAGGCTGCCTCCGGCCTCAAACTTGGGATCCTCCTGCCTCTGCCTCCCAAATCACTTGGATTATAGGCATGTGCCACTGCACCTGGCTAAAGTGGACAAGTTTTAAAACAAGTTTTAAGTTCCTGTGTCTAGGTGTCTTTTTAGGAAGAGCATGTGTGTTTGCATCAGGCAGGCCCAGGAAGAAGGCCAGGTCTCTCCTGACTGGCTGTGTGGCCTTGGCCGTGGTTCTCTACTTCTCTGAACCTTCACTTCTCCACCTATACCATGAGTATATTTCCTTCCATAGGGTTGTTCTGAGGATCAAGTAAAATAATACATAGAAAGCATTTAAGATAGAACTTGTCCTGTAAGTGCCTATAAATTAGGTCCCTTTTCTTTGTTCCTAAGGAGACATGCTTGTTCCCTTGAAGTGCTGCAGTAACTCTCCTGGACCCTCCTGTGTGTTGAAAAGTGTCCTTTTCATAGTTTCTGCCTGGCTCACACCTGCAGCCGTAGCCCTGTGGCATCTGATCTCGTCAGATCTCAGAAGCTAAGCAGGGTCAGGCCTGGTTAGTACTTGGATGGAAGACTGCCTGGGAACACCAGGTGCTGTAGGCTTGGGAGAAGGACCTGGCAACCTGCTCCCAAAAAACCAGTCCCAGAAAACCAGACAATTCATGCAAAGAGAAGATGTTCTCCCTTCCCCTCCAGTACTAGGCCCTCACACATGCTAGGCAAGTGCTCTATCACTTAACTACAACCCCCGCCCCTTTTAATTATTTTTATTTATTTATTTATTTATTTTTTAGACAGGGTCTTACTAAGTTATGCAGGCTGCCTCTGGCCTCAAACCTGAGCTCTTTTCCTGAGTTACTGGGATCACAGACATGTGCCACGATGCCCAGCAAAAGACATTATTCTTATTAATGCAAGGGCAAAGGCAGGAATCAGATAGGGAGTCATTTGAGCTGAGGAGTACTGTCTGATCCAGACAGCTTGGGTTTCTCACTGTCCCATGGGGAACATGGATTGGTGTCTTTGCCTTCATCTGGTGAAGCATATGACAGCCCCACACCTGCTCATGGCCCCTTGGTGACTGCACGTGTAAATGATCTGGTGGGGATGTCTAAGGAAGTACCTGGAGGGTGTGTCCCTAGCTGGGGTGTCAAGAGATGGACAAGCCTGTGTTTCGGTGGTTACTGCTGACAGTAAAGGGACCTGTGTCTTGTCCCTATAGCTAGAGAGCCTGTTGTCTGTCCATCTCTGAGGTCTCTACAGTGCCAAAGTCTGGGCTAGACGTAGACCTGGTGCCAAATTATAGGCCCTATTGGAGAATAGGGGCTGGGATTTAGTTCAGTTGGTAGAGCGCTGCTCTGCAGTCTCTGAGGCCCCGAATTCAATTCCCAGCACCCAAAAATGGGAGAAGGATGTGGCAACCCATTCCCAAGGCAATCCCGAAACAATCTGCCATTGAAAACCTTGTGAGGGTCGCTATGAGTCGGATACGACTCGACGGCACCTAACAAGCACCACAAGCAACAACAATTGGAGAATGGAAGAGCCTCGACCATGGAAATGGCCACAACAGCTCACAGACAGCTGTATGTGTGGCTTTGGGAAAAATCTCTTATTGAGCCTCAGTTTTCTCTTCTTTAAAATAGGGACCAAATTTCTGAGCTCGTTAATGATTATGTGCTGGTGCATAGTTGGCGCTCCCCCCCGCCCCTTTTTAAAAAAGTATTTGTGGTATTAACAAATCATAGAATTTAAGCTTGTTCGAGAAATGGCAGGGCACATGGTGGCGCATGCCTGTAATCCCAGCAGCTCGGGAGGTGGAGGCAGGAGGATCACAAGTTCGAGACCAGAG
Source organism: Pedetes capensis (assembly GCA_007922755.1). Taxonomy (NCBI): domain Eukaryota; kingdom Metazoa; phylum Chordata; class Mammalia; order Rodentia; family Pedetidae; genus Pedetes; species Pedetes capensis. Next base: position 4,927 of record VMDO01008906.1, read on the forward strand.
GCAATCTGTATAATTTAGCAAGACCCTGTCTCAAAAAGTAAAAAAATGGGCTGAGGGTGCGGCTCAGTGGTCCAGCACTTGCAGAGCATGCAAGCGCGAGGCCCTGGGTTCAACCCCTAGTACCACCAAAAAAAAAAAAAAAAAAAAGAAAAACGAAAAAAAAGAAAAAGAAATGGCACGTACAGATAATGTTTTCTGATCCTTCCATTTTACAGATAATAAAAACTGAGGCCTGCTTGGTGTGGTGGTGCATGCTTATAATCCCAGGGACTTGAGAGGTAGAGATAGCAGGATCTCAAGTTAGAGGCCAGAGGCAGCCTGCATAATTTAGTGAAATCCTGTCTAAATATAAAAAAATGGAAAACGGGCTGGGGGTACAGCCCAGTGGTAGAGCATTTGCAAAGTATGTGCAAGGACCTGGATTCAACCCCCAAACATAAAAATTTTAAAAACAAACAAACAAAAAAACCCTGAGGCCTATAGAGTGGAGGGACTTATCCAGAGTCACAGTACACTGAAAGTTAGTGGCAGAACCAGATGGGGGACCTGGGCCTCTTGGCTCATTTTGTCCTAGAGGACTTTGTCCAGCAGCCTGGAAGAGAGCCACCGCTGTGTATCATGGGCCTTCTTGCCTCAGTGCTCCTGCCGGAGGCCCAGAGGAGCCCAGAAGAATGAGGGTGGGCACTATGGCCTCTGTCCGCACTTAAGTTCGCAACTCTCCTTTTTCTGCCCCAGTGTGGGGAGGAAGCCTTTTAAAAGTAGGAGAATTTCTCTGGGAATATGACAAACTAGAGGGAGTCTACAGAAAAAGGTGTCAGTGAGCAACTTTTGAAAAGATCTGCTGGAGTTGCAATAGTCTGGGAGAAGCCCCAGCGTGTCGTGTTGGTGCCCCCATGTGGCTAAGAAAGAGCAGAGCAGGTGAATAATGGTTTTGGTTTTGGCAGCTTTTTTACCTTTTTACCTTCCTAAAGCAGGATGCCCCAGGGGATCATGAGTGTGCAGTGGTCCTTGATACAGTAACAGATTCACCTTTCCTTTAAAGAGCCATTGTTTGAGGCTAGCGAGGTTGGTGTTTTCCTGGGCTAACGTTAGGATTCTCAGACCTTGAGACAGGAGAGAAGATCTTCTTTATCTTCCCTCTTCCGTCTCCTGATTTTTGACAGTTAAATTGTAAATGGTGAGCTGAAGCACTTACCAAACCTTTCATTTCTAAGCTGAAGAATTAGGAGGTGAAGTATGCCTAGCACTTTTCTTTTCAAGGTCTTTTTGGAGAGCCAACTAACTGGTTTAGCAGCAATTTGTTGCTTAGTTTGTTAAGTACTGATTCCTTACATAGTGTTCCAGGTCCTGCATAAGGTGCTGATGACACAAAGACAGAGACCGTCTCTATATAACATGGTGATAAGGAACCTGCGCTTTGAACTCAGATAGACCTGGCTTTGGGTCCTTGCTCTGCCACCCCTGTGCCATGTACACTTAACCAAATGACAGTCTCTCTGAGCCTTATTTTCCTCATCTATCAAATGAGGAGAGCTGTAATGGCCTCATTGGATTTTTGGAAGATTAAGTTATGTAACATAAGTTCTCAATACATGGTTGTTGTTGTTAGGTGCTCTCAAGTAGGGTCTGACTCATAGCGACCCTTGTAGGGTTTTCAATGGCTAATTGTTTCAGGAATGGACTGCCATATCCTCCTCCTGTTTTTGCAGTTCTGGGGACTGAGCCCAGGTCCCCAGAAGGTACAGAACACGCTCTACCAACTGAGCTATACCTCAGCCCTCAATACATGGTTGTTGTTGTTGTTAGGTGCCATCGAGTTGTGTCCAACTCATAGCAACCCTCATAGGGTTTTCAATGGCTGACTGTTTCAGGATTGCCTTGGGAGTGGATTGCCAGGTCCTTCTCCCACTTTTGCGGTGCTGGGAATTGAACTCGGGACCTCAGAGACTGCAGCTCAGCACTCTACCCACTGAGCTAAATCCCAGCCCCAATACATGGTAGATAAATTTAAAAAGGTCCTTGCAGATGAGTAAGTGACATAAACAGTTGTTGTTGTTGTTATTAGGTGCTGTGAGTCTGATTCATAATGACCCTATGTACAATAAACGAAACACTCCCTGACACTGTGGCATGCCTGGCACTATGTCAGTTCTTTGCTGCTATTGATAAGGTTTTCAATGGCAGGTTGTTTTTTGGGATTATTTTGGGAGTGGACTGCCAAGTCTTTCTCCCATTTTCTGCAGTGCTGGGGATTGAACTCAGGGCCTCAGAGAGCACAGAGCAGCACTCAGTGAACTGAACTAAACCCCAGCCTTGACATAAACAGAGACAGCTGCAATTCAGTGTGATGACAGCTATGACAGGGGAGCTTAGAGGCCACAAGAGCCCAGGAATACTAGCATGGCGCCTAGAGGAACCCTCATCCTGGACTATTGTTCTCTGACTCCCTCATGCATTTCTTTTCCTGCAGGTGTACTTTTTTGATGCTCCAGAGATGGACCATCTTCCAACGTCTACAGCTACTCCAAACCAAACAGTGGCAGCAGCCAAGTCCAGCTAACGAGGAAGATACGAGATTACATTTTCATTTGGTTGTGTGGTATGGTACAAAGTAGGCAGGTGCATCAGTTCTATGCCTGTTAGCATCCAGAACAGAGGGCCAGATCCTTTTATCTTTCTGTACAATTTCATGGGGGTATGCACACCTGCATATCTCTGTGTGTGCCCCCATTGTTGAAAGTTTAAGTTGTTTTTTTTTTTGTTTTGTTTTGTTTTGTTTATTTTGTTTTGTTTCTTTGGTTTTCTGAGATGGGGTCTTGCTGTGTAGTCTCAAACTTGCGTAGATCTCCTGCCTTAGCCTCTCAAGTGCTAGAGTTATAGGGGTGAGCCACTATGCTTGGCTGAAAGCTTCAGTTTTGAAGTCCATTTACTGTTGCCCTCATAAAGTTGGGGAGCATGAGCTTGTAGGAGAATCCCCTGTCTGAGCCCCAGGCCTCCCCCTCCTCTGGCCCCTGTACTCTTTCCAACAGCACACGTGGGTTTGCTCTATTTCCTAACCGTCCTCATGACTTTTCTTGTGTGTTTGTAACTTCTCAAGCTGGCTTCAGACCCTGAGTTTGCCCCTCTTGAATTATTCCTGGAGTCTTCCAAATGCTTCTGAATTTCCATGCCTCCCTTGTTCAAGGCCTCTAAGGTGATTGCACTGTTAGTGGTTAGCTCAGTGGAGTAGAGTACAGGAGAAAGATGCAACTTCCTGTCTTGTTTCTTGCCTCACCGGTCCACCTCTTCAGTGTATCAAGGCTGTAGCCATGCTGAATGGTGTTTTGTTTTGTTGTGCTGGGGATCGCACCCAGGGCCTTGCACATGTTGGCAAGCACATTACCACTGAGCTATACCCCCAGCCCCATGATAACTTTTTGCCATTGCTGGAACATATCATATCTTTGCACTTCAAGTTCCAGTTGTCTGAAATATTTCTTCCCTTCCAACCACCCTCACTTACCTTGTGGTCCTGTTACACTTTGTATTATACCATATATCACACTCTTACTATGCTCAAAACACTAGTCATCTGTTTGTCCATTTGTCTGTCCATTAATTTGTTCAGTCACTTAGTCATTTGTTTGTTCTTTGTGTGCTAGTGTATCTCCCTAATTAGAATCAGCTCCATGAGAATAAGGAATAGCTTTCATTGCTCAGCACATAAACCAGTACACAGTCGGTACTCAGTAAATGTGGAAGGAATGAATGAAGCCATGCTCTGCACATGACTTCACTGTGGGCCAAGGACCTTTATTCTGTTTTGTAATTTCTGACTGGCCTTTCTGCCCAAATTGCTGTCTTCCTGAGCAGTGGGGTATGTGCAAAGATCAGGGGCTTTATTGTCAAATAGAATTAAAATCTAATCCTCTTCCTGCCATGTACTTGCAATGTGCCTTAGGAAAGACCTTATTCTTTTTGAGCCACAGATAACTTATCTATAAAATAAGGATGACACAACCTATATTAGAAGGTTGTACTGAAGATTAGAGATGGTGTTTATCAAAGGTCCTGGTACATAGTTAGGTGTTCCAGAATAAAACCAAAGCTACTGCTCTGCTGAGAGTGGGCCAGTGATTTGTATTGAAGTTGGTTCCCACTGACTTTACCTTGATCCTTTATTTCCTTTTGATAAAATGAATGAAGATTTCCCCCTCTTGGTTGAGAAATTCTGGTTGCAAGGTGACAAGATGTGCTGGTCACAGGTGCCACTACTGACCGTATTGGTAAGACAGTTTCCCAGGCTGATGGGTTGACTACAGAGCTATTGTAAAATGTCAGAGGCCACCACCTTCCCCTCTTCCTCTCTTGTTGTGGATATGTGACATTAGAATCAAAGGTTAGAGCCCTTGGAGATAGTATGATCTTCCCCCCTCATACTACAGTAAGGCCAAGAGAGTGCTCTGCCTTGCCCAAGTTCAGTAGCAATCTAATGTGTAAATCACATTGTTTTAGAAAACACTTTTTAGGTCACTCTCTCCTTGGCCGCTCTTACTACCCCTGTCTGCCCTGCTGCATAGATGAGGAGGCAGGGCTGAATGTGTCTGAGCTGACTGGAACTTAAACATAGGTCTTGGCAAACCAATTTCTGAGTTTTTCCACTCTCCTATTTTTTTGGACTGATATTCTTTTTACCACTAAGACATGCAGGCTGCACTGCTGGCATTTGGCTTTATTTTATTGTATTGTATTTAGAGCTGTCTTGCCCTGGTATAGAGATGATGTAGCTCAAACTCACATTTCTTGACTTTGTGTCCTCTTGAGTTGAGTCCTACATCTGTTATCTGTTATTGCCTGAAAATATCACCTCAGAGTCACCTTTTCTCAATTTCCATGGACCAGGAATCTAGGCATAGTTTGGCTTATTTCTCTCCTTCAGGTTCTCTTACAAGGCTGCAAGTCAACGTGGGCCAGGACCGGGGGCTTATCTCAAAGTCTACCTGGGGAAAGGTCTTCCCCATTCAGGTGGTTGTTGGCAGGATTCAGTTCCTTGTGGCTGGTTAGAATGGGGACAGCTTTGCTAATTGTTAGCTGGAAGCCACTGTCAGTTCCTTACCACATGGGCTTCTTTGAATGATGACTTACTTCATCAAAGCCATGAAGGGAGAAGGGATTGGTAGAGAGTCTGTTAGCAGGACAGAGTTATAGTCTTATATCATATATATATGGAAACGATGGTCGTCACTTTGCCATCTTCCTTTTATCAGAAGCAGGTCATGGTCCAGCCCACATGTGAGGGGAGGAGAGTACATAAGGGCCTGACTACCTGGAGACATCTTTGAGTCTCTGCCACATGCACACACCAGTGATATGTGCATATTTGAAGTATTTGTGTATACTATTATCAACCCATATGCCGTTATCAATCCCCAGGGATCCTAGGATGGCAAATTAAAGCTTAATTGCCCACGCTTTATGATGAAAATAACTAGAAATTCTAATATTTTCCTTTCACTACCTCAGAGGTTTGGTTTGGGAGCTTCGTACCTTTGTGTGGCTCATTTGCATTGCAGCTTGCATCACAGGTGTCTAATTCATGCTCAGCTCCTCCTGCAGAGGGATTCCACTGACTGTTGGTAGAGAAGGCCCTAGGGTTGGGCAGGTCCCTTCCTTAGGCTGAAATCCACAGGGAAGGGACAGAGTCTTATTTGATTTGGCCTCTGTGGTGCCTGGCCTACTGCCCTCCTGGCCTAGACAGCACAGGGGCCCAGTTCATATTGGGAGGGCAGATGAACCTTTTTGAGTTGAAGGCACAAGTCAGGATGAGGGCTTTTGCTAGAGGTCCCATAGCCCACTGGGCTTGGGCCTATCACTTACTCACACCCTTATTGAGGCTAATCTAGCTTCTCTCAGCCAGGCCTTGGAGACCTAGAGAATCAGAACAGTCTCTGCCTCAAGGAGACTCAGTCTAACCCATAGAATAGCCTGACAGGAAATGCCATATTGTGTGAGAAGTTCCTTAAGCAGGTTGTCAGCTGAGCACTGTGGAGGCACCAAAGGGAGTGACTCAGGTGGTTCACAGGTGGGCCTTGTTTGACCTGGGTCCTGAAGGTTGCATATAAGTTATCAGTTACCCATTGCTCTGAAAAAGGTAGCCCACTTCCCATGCCTTTGGGGAAGGGGAAGAGACAGGCTGATAAGTGGGACATGATGAACCACGTGGGTTCGCCTCTCTGAGGATAAGAAAATCTGAGCCTAGCTAGAAGGGGACAGAGAGAGAAAACAGGAGCAACATTGCCTGGGCCTCTTGCTTGGCCCAGAAGACCTGACATCAACTTCATCTCTTTTGATGGTTCCTTAGCAGGGACTTCAGTACCTTCCTTGCATTTTGTTGTAAGATCTCCAGACCAAGAAGCTCAGGTACTGTAACCCTGCAGAGAGTCAGAGCAGTCTCTGAAAAGAGCCTGGCCCTCAGGGGCCTTGAAGATCTCACAGCCTGGTTTACACAGATTTGACACCTCTGGGTTTTTCTCAGATCTGTAAATTTGGGTGTCAGTACCTCCATTTGGATGTCAGGTCTCTAAATGAGATAGTGATGAAGAGCTTCTTTGCAGCCTCCCTGGCAGAAGCATCAATTGCTTTGCCAATAAGAGAGGCTGTCCAGAGCCCTGGGCACTGCAGATTTATGAGCTGGCTGTGACTTCTCCTGTAATCTCTGGACTCTCAGCATTCACTGAAGAAGAATGGCTTCTAATCTTAACAATAACCTCCCCCACATAAATCTGCACATGGGAAGGCTTAGCCTGGAACAGGTTCCTGCAAGAGTTTTAACCGCTTGTCTCCTTGGAACCTCCAGATCCTAAGGGAGCCTCTAATTACTTGTAAGCAAGGAAGCTACCCCTACATAAGTCACTGAAATAGTATAAAGAATATCTGACATCTGTCCTTTTTTCATTAACTTATCCCCTGGGGGCCAATGCCATTTCTTCTCTGTGCCAAGACCATGGTAAATCCTGGAATCTACCAGGGAAGCTCTGCCTCGGCTTGAGGGATGGAATGTGTGAAGGATCACATCCAGGCCAGGGCCCCTTCCAAAGGGCGAAGGCAAGTGTGTCTGCAATTGTAATACAGGTGACAAGGGCTTTATGATAGATGAACAAAAGGCTTCTGGAGAGTCCTTTAAATTAAAACACTCCTGATTGGATAGGATACACAGGGTTTGTATGCAGCTATCCTATCACTCATGTCCAGAGTGTTTATTTCATGAGCCAAAGGTGCAAACCATTTTAATAAGTTACTACTTATCTTTTTTTTTTTTTTTTTTTTTTCCAGTACTGGGGGTTGAACCCAAGGCCTTGCGCTTTAACTTTTTTGAGACAAGGTCTTGCTGAGTTATGCAGACTACCTCTGGTCTCGAACTTGCGATCCTCCTGCTTCCACCTCCTGAGCCTCTAGGATTCAGCTCCATATCAGTTTTTTTAATACTGAAATCAGCTTTAACTCAATGCTGTAATCCCCTTTCACAGAGCATTTAAATCGCATGATTTCACACCATTGTTCACATTGTTTTCTATCCTTTCCACCCCATGTTTGAAGAAACTCCCCAGAAAATCTGTTTTTAGATCTTGCGCTGTTTTCTCTCAATTTTCTTTCTTATTTCCTTTCCCTGAGGTAGATTGCCGGGACCTGGGATGGCAAATGGGCCAACAAAATAACTTTTGGGGTTTTTCTTTAGTGGAAAATTTTAAAACATAGACAAAAGTAGACTGAACAATAAATATAAATTTATTATTTGTTTTGTACTAATTCTTTCAATAATTGCCAACTTATGGCCAATCTTGTGTATCCATATACTTATCTACTCCCTACTTCTTTCCTCCATACTGTGTGGTTTGTTTGTTTGGTTTATTCTTTACTGAAATAAGGTCTCACTATGTAGCCCAGGCTGGCTTTAAACTTGTGATCCTTCTGCTCCTACCGCCTGAGTGCTGGGATTACAGGTGTGTGCCACCATATCCAGCCTCCTCCATATTGTTCTGAAGCAACTCTAAGATATCCTATTAATTTATACATAACATCTTTAAATTCTGTATCTATAAAAGATAGAGGCCACATACAGTGGCACACACCAGTAATCCCAGCAATTTAGGAGGTAGAGGCAGGAGGATCTCAAGTTCGAGTCCAGTGGCAGCCTGCATAACTTAACAAGACCCTATCTCAAAATAAAAAAATAAGAAAAATAAAAAGATGGGAGAGGCAGCTCTGTGGTAGAGTGCTTGCAAAGTATGTATGAGGCTCTAGGTTCAAGTCCCAGCACCACACACACACACACACATACACACACAAAATAATAATAAATTAACAAAAAATAAAACGCGGGCTAAGTGTACAGCCTAGTGATAGAACATTTGTAAAGTATGTGCAAGGCCCTGAATCCAACCCCCAAGAGCCACCAAAAAAAAAAAAAAAAAAAAGAAGAAGAAAGAAAAAAGAAAAGAGAGGATGAAGAAGAGAGAAAGAGGCAGACATGGTAAAAAAGAGAGAGATACTGAGTTTTATTTGTTTTTTGTTGTACTGGAGGCAGAGAGAGAGACACTTGTTTTTTGCAGTACTGAAGGGCCTTGAACCCAGGGTCTTACTTATACTAGGCAAGTGCTCCATCACGGAGCCACACTCTCCAATAATCTTATTTTATTGGTAGCTGTTAGTTAGTGTACAAGTCAATGGGTCACATGATGGCATTCCCATACATGCATTTCATTGTACATTTGGAGCAGGTTCTTAAGTATGTAAGAGCCTGGAAAGTGAAAAGGCCCAGGAAGAGGCAGTGGCAACAGTGAGGTGAGAGACAGATGGAAGAAACATGGGAAGAAAAAAGCCCTAGGGCTTAGTGGCCGATGAGCTGCAGAAGACACATGTGCTTTAAGAGCAAAATATGTGATACTCCATTACTCTTTCTTCTCGCCTCTCCCCCTTTCTTTAGTCCATTATCTCTCCCTACGTAGGCTCTTTCTACTTTCATGGCTGGTATGTTTTAAAGTGAATATATATTGAAGTCTGGCACCCACATATGAGAGAAAATGTGATGTTTGTTTGAGTCTGGCTTATTTTGCTTAAAATGGTGATCTCCCCAGACCCCTTTTTAATTTGAATTTTTATTTTGAGACAGTCTTGCTAAGTTGTGCAGGCTGCCTCTGGTCACAAACCTGTGATCCTCTTGCCATAGCATCTGCTGCCCCACCCTGGGTTGCTAGAATTACCAGCATGGACCACAGTGCCCGGTGAGATAGAAACTTTTAAAAACATAGCCACAATACTATAATCATGTCTAAAAAATAAGTCTTTAATATCAAACATACTTCAGTGTTTGAATTTCCAATTACTTTATAAAAAATGTAACTTTTTCAGCTTGTTTGATTCAGATCCAAATTAGGTCCACTTACTGCAGTTGGTTGAATGTATCTAAATCATAGGTCCCTATACCTTTCTCTCTCTCTTTCCTCTTCCATTTATTTGTTGAAGAAGCATTTACATCAGTTTCTCTCTGTGGATTTTATTGATTATATCTCTGTGATTCATTTAACATGTGGGTTTGTTTACTTGTTTGTTTTTGTTTTTGTTGGCAAAACTAATTGATGTGTGCCATTAAATTCTTCTACCTTAAAACTCATGTCTAATTATCCCTGTGAATAAGTAATGCCTACATCTGTTAATCCGTTAGGGGTTTCAAAATGGTGATATTTTCAGTTCTGTCTTTTGTTTATTAACTAGAACACTGTGTGTGTGTGTGTGTGTGTGTGTGTGTGTGTGTGTGTGTGTGTGTGTGTGTGTGCTGGGGATGGAACCTAGTGCTTTGCACATGCTAGGCAGGTATTCTACCACTGAGCTATGTCCCCAGCCCTAGAATACTTCTTTAATAAAAACTCTTTTCATCTACTATTTGGTTATCCAGTAGTATAGTTGACAGAGGCAAGGGGATATGATTTCTTTCCTTTGTTTACCTCCTTTCAAAATAGTTGGTTCGCCAGAGCTCTTCAGCAATTAGTTATAGTCCATTAGTCGTAGTCCATTGCAAGTATTATCCTTATTGATGCTCTGACTTTCCCATCTTGCCAGGCATGGTGGCACATGCCTATAATCCCAGCACATGGGAGGCAGGAGTAGGAAGATTTGTGAGTTCAAGGCCAACCTGGGCTACATAGCAAGACCTTGTCTCAAAACAAGGAAACAAAGTAAAAATTTGTCTTATCTTTCTCCATTGGGAGCCTCTGCAGGTTGATTCCTGAGTATGGTTGATAAGACCCTCAGAGTCTCTGATAACTAACTGCCTTGCTGTCTGTTGTGACAAAATGTTCCAGGCTAAGTTTGAACATTTCCTGTTCCAGATCAAGTCATTTCTTGAGTCCTGGTTCAGTGGGGAAAAAGTATTTCAAGATCATAATGTGGATGCTAGTGATGCACAATGCAGTGGCTTGAGTATTGTTTTCAGGCCTGTCCAATGTTTAGAGCTAGGAAATATGTTTGCCTGTTTGTTTGTTTTTAAAAAGATATATTGTGAGTTCATATTGATAATTCCAGTTCCTATTTAGTATTACAAAGTCCTTACTAAATTCTGTTATCTTATTTCTTTATCTCTTTTCTCTCTTACTAAGGATCTCATTCTCAATCATGCCAGCAATGACAGAATTTAAGTATCACGTAAGTGCATATTGTTTTATCCACCATACAGATACAACAATCAAATATAATAGTATCAACACCATGACTTATTACTAGAAATATTACTTTTAAGATTTCTTAAGAATTTTTTTTTCTTTTTTAAGTTCTAAAATGCTCTTCCTTGCCTATTTGGCAATTTCCTATTGATTTTTCAGGACCCACTTCAGATACTCTGTCTTTAGTGAAGGGTTTTTTTTTGTTTGTTTGTTTTTTGTTTTTTACTTTTCCTTTCTTTTCCTTTGACTTCTTCCAGTAAGGTTACTTTCTTCTCTGTGCTCTTAGTATGTTCTTCTAGTACATTTAAACATTTTTTGTTGTTATTGTTATTGTTTGTTTTTTTGAGATAGAGTCTCACTCTGTAGCCCAGGCTGGCCTTAAATGCATGATCCTCCTGCCTCACCCTCTCAAGTGCAAAGATTACAGTTATGTGCCACCATGCCTGATCGCAATTTTCTCATTTACTGTAACTTCTTAGACTTTGAGTTTCTTGAGGACAGAACTTTATTCACCAACATGACCCCAGCACCCAGCAGGCACTCAGAGAAAGCTTGATTGTTGAAAAAATGATAGTCAATATACATGTATTAGGGCACTTAAAATTTTCCTGGTCAAGTGATTTAGGAAGTGTTTGTTTGTTCATGTACTAAAGGTTCTACTATATCCTAGGTACAAAGGCTACTAGGATGCACAGTAGAGATAGGTCCTTACCCTCCAGATTCTACATCCCAATTTTATATCTCATACATCACACAGACTAGAAGGCCCTTCTAAATTAAAGTAACATTACTATGGGAGCACCCTATTGCAGGCACTGGTGACATTGGCAAGGTTTAGGTGCAGGGCTGGGGCAAGAAAAAGAGCAGGGAATACCATGCCATGGTGGAGCCACCCAAGATAAGGAGCCTGAAGTGGCCAGGAGTCAGGGCTCAGGCAGAGGGGGAGTAGAAACAAACTTCATGAGGCAAGGAAATGACATTATGGACCATGTTTGGCACAGAGGGCAGTTTCATCTTACTTTCCACCCTCTGGCCTAAGTGCCAGGAATTCCCAGCCTATTCCCTGCAGGCCACCATTAAAAGTTGGCAGCAGGAGAAAGGAATGTTCTGTCTCCAAATTCTTCTCTAGTCTTGACATTAATTTGGAACAGACAGCTAGAAAAATGCGAGAAAAACAGAGTATGTATTTGTGAGAATAAAATATTTAGTGCTACCCTATGAGCTAGTTGGTGCCTATCTTTATGTAGCATTTCAGAGACCTGAGCTGATGTTTACTAGAAAGCCAATCTGGGCTTTTGCTTCAGCAAATGATAGCATCTACTCTTCTGCAGTGACTTGTCACAGACACTTTGTTGGCTGAATTTCCCTTTTCTTGAGCCAGTAGACTTAGGCAGATAGTCCTTTCTCCAGCTTCACCTTCATGGTGTGCTCCAGGACTGCCATCCAAATGTGGCACTGCCACTGGTGAGGTCTCTGAGGAGGTCTTGGCTCATCCCTTGAGTGGAAGACCATGCGTTAGGAACCCTTCTCTGCCACATGCCCTCATGTCCCCTGGATTTAACTCTATCTCTAGCCCCTCTTTCCAAGTTCCCATCTCTTGCAGATTCTGAGTGAGGTGCTGCAACTTCATTAAGTTCCAAACTAATGTCACTCTCCCCTACAGCCAGATCCTCCATGTGTTTTCCTGTCTCAGCAAATGATACCACCATCCACATCTGTCCCTCACTTCAGACTAAGTTAGAATGGTTTTTTACCCTATCACAGTAATTTAGTAGTTAAATAAATATTTTGAAGCCAGGCACAGTGCCCTGCCTTGTTCATCATTGTACCCAGTGTCTGGTGCATGGGCCGTCAGTAATATTAATTAAGAAATCCACCTAGTCACCCCAGGCAGAAACTCCAACATCAATGTAAATTCCTTCCTCTCACTTTCCACGTCTTACCAGTCAGCAAGAATTGTTCCTTCTCTCTCTGAAATATTTCTCAAGTCTGTTTTAATCATTACCATATACAGTATTCAAGACCCAATCATTTCACATTTGAACTATGGTAATAACTCAGTGGCTTTCTCCATTCCATCTTTTCCATTTCCTTTTTTCCTTTTTTTTTTTTTTTGTTTTTGTTTTTTGTTTGTTTTTGTTTTGAGACATAGTCTCACTCTGTACCTGAGGCTGGCCTGGAACTCACTATGTAGGCTGGGCTGACCTCAAACTCATGACAATCTTCCTGCCTTAGCCTCCCGAATGCTGAGATTACAGATATGTACCACTGTGCCTAGCTTTCTTTCCCTCTTTCTGTCCAATCCATTCTATGTACTGTCCTGAGGGTCTTTGAAAATTAATAAACCTGATGATGCCTTTAACTGTATCACTACCCTACTTTAAAATTTTTTCATTGTTCTTATTGTCTGAAGAAGAAAATCCCCACTCTGTTGCCCCAATCTTTGTTTTGCCTCATGCCCTTGGGTTTAATCTTGTGTTTCAAATGGCACAATGGCTTTCCTGTTCCCAAATCTTTTTAAGTGTTTCCATATCCACTTTATCGTCCCTCCTCTAGCACCTAACACAATACTGACACAGAGAAGATATGGAAAGAAGGTGGGTGAAGGTAGCTTGGGGATCTGGGTCTGAGAAGGTCAGGGGGTTTCCAAGGAAATAGAGGAAAACTTTAAAAATTGTCATCTCCCCTCCAACAGTATTCTCCACTTTGAGCACAGAAATCCGTGATCAAGGTTCAAGATTTTGGGAATTGGAGATGGCAGGCAGTTGTGGTATTGAAATTATAAGTTTAAACATTAAATACATTTTTCTAGCCTACCACTGTGGTGCATGACTATAATCCCAGAAACTCAGGAGACATAGGCAGGCAGGAGAATCACAAGTTCAAAACTTAGCAAGACTGTGCCTCAAAATAAAAAATAAGTAAATAATAAAAAAGGGTCTAGAGGTACAACTCAGTGGTAGAGCATTTACCTAGCATACAGGAGGCCCTGGGTTCAAACCCCTAGTACTGCAAAAGAAAACAAAAAACAAAAAAACAAAACAAAACTAACCAACAAACAAAAAAACCCCACAACTCAGCTTTTCTACAATTTTGTTCCTTTCTCTAGGGGAGAATCTTTGATAGTTACTTTTTTTGTTTTCCAGTTCTCTTGTACGATTTTGGGAGTGTGGTTCTTCTGGACACGTCATCCACTGCAGGAAAGTAGAATGGCCAAACCCAGCAGGAAACTGATACACAGTGGAGCCTCATCACCTGTTTAGCAAACAAAAATTAAATGTTGGTCTGGGGGTGTGGCTCAGTGACAGAGTACTTGCCTAGCATGTGTTAAGCTCTGGGTTCAAACCCCAGCTTTGCCAAAAAAATTAAAAAAAAAAAATCTGTTGTTGAGCATCTGTTCTTTCAGCTCTTCTTTTCCACCCATTGACTACCACCTCAACTGTGTGCTGACTGGGACAGAAATGGGCTAGGCATGCTCAAGTGCCTTCCTATTCACCTCCCACAGACAGATGACATTCTTCACTGTAGGGTCACCCCAACACCTGAGATAGAGCCAATCCTAACTTCTGCTGTCCTATCTCTGAATTTTGTGCAGAGTACCTGGTCATCACTTCAAATGGTTGCTCTCCTAAAGCATACAAATGGTATGAACTTTGGTTGAGATTAATTTGGAACTTGAAAATTTGTCTTTGATAACTGGCTATTGGGCAACTGAACCTCATGTTTGCAAAATAAATACCTCACATAAGGTCTTTGTCTCCATTTCATGAGTCTGATCTCAAATTTTTCCTGAGGTTTTATCTTTAACACGCTGCGAGGTGCAAGGAATCTGATTTAATGTACTAGCTGTTAATGATGTATGGGTTAAAATGGACATCTGAATTTTTCCTCCTTTAAGTCTGGACTGTTGAGTCTAAAAAATACGTTCATTTGCAATTCATTTTGAGGCATAGATTCTAGAAAATTCTCTTAGTGTACTCAGAGTGCTTCTTCAAGGTGTAGAACATCCTGGCTAGAGCACATTAAAGAGAGAAGCCAGTGACTTAAGCAAAATGTCAGTTTTATTTTTCTTATGTAAACAGAGGTGTAAAGATAGTCTGAGGTTAATAAGGCTGCTCCCTGATGCCAGCAGGCATTCTGATAACTTCTGCCTTTTTGTTTTTCTTCAGCTCAGCATGAGTTTCTCATCTGATCCCAAGATACCTGTTCTAGCCCCAGCAAAGTGTAGGTGATGCAGAGCCTGGCTGCAGGCTGAAACCTGTGCTTGATCTTTCAGGCCCAACAGAGGCTTTACCTGACTGGCCTCATGGGGGAGCACTGCCTTCCTACCTCAGATCAGGTGGACAGCTAGTGCTTTGCAGCTCTACAGCGGAGTTGCTGTAAAGGACTCAACACCTCCCACCTATGCCACGAATCTGCATTTCTAGCCCATGCTCCTCTATTTGGAGGCCTCCTTGTAGGAGGGAGAGGAAAGAACCCTAGCTCTGTCCTCTTTCAGGTACCTCCACCCAAACTAACTTATTTGGGCTGGGGTGGGGTAGAGGTGGTCCTTGAAGGCTTATTTCTCACACAGACATGATGCACACCTGTAATTCCGGCACTCTGCAGGCAGAGGCTGAAGTATAACTGGTTTGAAGCCAGCCTGGGCTATATAGTGAGACCTTGTCTCAAAAAAAAAAAAAAAAAAAAAAAAAAAAAAAAAAAAAAAAAAAAAAAAAAAAAGATAAAAAGGAAAAAAAAAAAGGATGTTTTTCTCCATTTTCAGTATTCAGTACTTTTCCACTACTAGCCCTTTCCTCTCCTTCTCTCTGCAGTCCCTGGGTCTATGAAATGGCAGAAGTCTTTTGTTTAGGGGTCCCTTTGAGGTGACACAATTCCACATCTCCACTGATCTACTTGGCCATTGTTCCATGGTGAAAAAATGGAACATTAGTGAAGGTGGTGCTTTGTCCACTTTAGACTCTTTCTTCTGCCATCAAAGTGAGTGATTTAAGGTCTTGGCTGTTACTTTCACCTTCATTTATCTTAATCAGCTAATCTTCTTCAACACCTGACAGTGCAGTTTTCTCCAACTCGGCTTAGTTTAACTCAGCTCTTGACAGACAGCATAGAAGGAAAGGGCAAAAGGGATAGGCCGGTGGCTTTGGCCTGCCTTCTAATGAGCTTTCTCCATAGCCCCACCCAGTGTCTTCTGCTTATACCTTATTGGTCATCAGTTGTCTTGGCTAGAATATGTCCCTCAAAGGTCATGTGCTTTAACTTTGGGTCCCCAGCTGGTGGTGCTGTCCTGGAGGTTGTAGAACTTTGAGAGGTAGGTCTAACTTGGTAGTAGTTCCTTGGGACAGACCTTTGGAGATTTTTTACTGCAGACCTACAGCCCAGATCCCTCTCTGTTCCTGGTCTACCATGCCATGAGGTTGTGTGCCACAGGCCCTGTTGCTACCACAACCACCATGCCTGCCCTGCTGCCATTATGGACTGATTCTCTAACTGTGAGCTCCTAATGAACCTTTTCTCCCATACATTTGCTTGAGTTGATTTTTCTGCTACAGCAATGACAGCTGACTAATACAGAAAACTGGTAACAAGAGTGGGATCATTAGTTGCTGAAACCTACCCATGGGGTTGCTAGGCTTTGGAACTTATTTTGGGGAGTTTGGAGATGTGGGTGAGAGAAGCCCTGGAAGGCTTGAGGGACAGTTCTGGTGAGAGTAATGAAGATCAGAATGCTGCCCCTGATAGAAATGCAGATAAGGATCACAGCATTTTAGAGCAAAATGAGAACTGTGTTAGACATTGGTCTAGAGGTGATCTGTTATACTTTAGAAAAGAGATTATCTGCATTTTGCCCATACCCTAAAGATTTGAGTGAAGTTGAATTTAGAAATTATGAACTAATTAACTTCTTGTTGGAAAATAGCTATCTGGCTAACTGACTGGAAGAGATCCCTATTTGTGCCTATTCCCAAGAAAAGGGATCCAACTGAATGTGAATATTATCGAACGATATTATTAATATCACATGCAAATAAAATTTTGCTAAAGATCATTCAAAAATGACCAAACAAATTAACTTGGTGGAGGAAATATCACAAGGGCAACAAGATGTAGGGGATATGGCTTGATTACTGCTTGCTGCATTCAGCAAGATTTATAGAAAAATAAAGCAAAAGTCACAGAATAACCTGAAAATGTGCAGTTTAAAGAGGGAAAAAGTTGCTGCTTATCTAAAGTTACTGCAGAGAGGGCTGGTTCAGGCCAAGAGGCCTTCAATTGTTAAAAAGATAAGCAGTGCATCACACACTTACCCCTAGCGACAAGGGAGACTGGAAAATGCTCCTTAGTTTGGCACACTGCCAACCAGAATTATCCAGAATGCTCTTAAGAGAGAAGGAAAAGAGAATGAATTCGCCATAACTGATTACTATGTCTTAGAACTCCTACTCTTAGGTTAATGGATGATGGTTTGTCTGTTGTTTCTTTTATTTCATTGGTTGGCACAGCATAAAGAATTGAGAGAAATGGCTGGGCATGGAGGTATACACCTATAATTTCAGCACTTGGGAGGCTGAGGCAAGAGGGTCATGAGTTCAAGGCCAGTCTGGGCTACATAGCAAAGTGCTGTTGCAAAAAAAGTTGAGATATGAATTTTGGAAGATGGTAGTGGCACTAGCATACTTTTTGAAACTCACCTGAATTCATTCAGGAAAAAAAAT
The DNA here is from genome assembly GCA_007922755.1 of Pedetes capensis. Lineage (NCBI taxonomy): Eukaryota > Metazoa > Chordata > Mammalia > Rodentia > Pedetidae > Pedetes > Pedetes capensis. The sequence goes on from VMDO01008906.1 coordinate 22,337, forward strand.
CAACTGAAATAGTAAAATAAGCCTACAGACGGCATCTACAATAAAACTAGGTAAGATGATATCTCCACAAACCTTAAAATTCAAATAGATGGAAATTCCTGACAGCTCTAAGACTTGAATGTTATCAGCATTCAGGGGGAAAGAAGCAGAGAGAAGCAACGAGGTGTGTGAGAAATCTGAAAATAACAGGCCTCCAAAAATAGCCAACAGGAAAGTACAGTGAGGCACTATGAGAAGAGCAACAGGAAATGGGGGTTTGTATAACTCAGTTTTCAGCCCACAAGGGTGAGGTATCCAAAGTAAGGTCTGAAGAAGCTGTGTGGCCCAGGTCCTGTGAACTCTCCAAACCAACCAAAGCTGCGTTTCAGAGCATTAGAGAACATACTGCAGGGAACAAAATACAAATCACATTTGGGCAAAGGAAAAAGGGACATTTTGGGCAAAGGAAAGAGAAGTCCAGATAAGAGTGGGGGAGGAGAACAGACCAAAGAGATCTTAGAAAGTTTGAAGCTATATTTTTGAGAATTCCAGGAAAATGTTGCAAAAGAAGCAGTAGAGCTCTTAATTTAGAAAAGCTACCAGACTTGCTCCTCTCTCCTGCATGTGCAGGAAAACTAAATCCATGTAAAAAGGCACAGGACTGTGGTCCAGTCTCATGATGAGGTAATTGAAAGAGAAGTGAGACTGAGGAGGAGAATGACACCCCTGATGGTGCTGGAGCATCCCAGACAGGCATGACCACAAAACCAGGCAAGACCTGTAATGGCATTTCAGAATGGGCTAAAAAAAATAAGAAAGTGGTACAAGATGTGAAAGAAAAGCAAAGGTGCAGAAATTAGGTAATAGAACTGAGGAAAGAATTGGAAAGGGAAACTCATTTCACAAATGGAGACTGAACTAGAAGGAATGTCAGAGTGACTATTTACAACAGATAATGCCTCAAGGGAAGAAAAAGTGAAAAGGAGGAAAAATTTAGAGAAATTCTAGAGAAAGTGACAAAAATAGAAGATAACCAAAGATCTAAAGGTATGTTTTAGATGTCCTTGAAGAAGAAGAAAAAGTAACAAAGTAGTTGTTGTTGTTAGGTGCTGGTGAATTGTGTCCAACTCATAGTGACCCTTATAGGATTTTCAATGGCTAATTGCTTTGGGGGGCTGGGATTTAGCTCAGTTGGTAGAGCACTGTGCTGCAGTCTCTGAGGTCCCGAGTTCAATTCCCAGCACTGCAAAAATGGGAGAAGGACCTGGCAATCCACTCCCAAGGCAATCCTGAAACAGTCAGCCATTGAAAACCCTATGAGGCCGCTATGGGTCGGGTACCGACTTGACGGCACCTAACAACAACAACAACAACAACAACAACAATTGCTTTGGGATTGCCTCAGGAATGGATTGCCACATCCTTCTCCCATTTTTGTGGGGCTGGGAATCCAACTCAGGACCTTAGAGAGTGTAGAGTACCACTCTACCAACTGAGCTGAATCCCAGCCCAACAAAGCAGTAAAGGAGAATAAGGACAAAAAACTATAACTAAAAAATATTTCCCTGGGGGAATAAAAAGAAGCCAGGAATAGTGGCACAAGTTTGTAATCCCAGCACTTGAGAGTCTGAGGCAGGAGGATCATGAGTTTGAGGCCCCATCTAGTCTACACAGGAAGACCCAGTCTCAAAAAACTAAGTAATAAAAAAAGTATACTTCATATGTGGAAAAATCAAAAATGATCAACACTGAGACATATTTTAGTAAAATTAGTGGATTTCAAGGGCTGGGATTTAGCTCAGTTGGTAGAGCACTGCGCTGCAGTCTCTAAGGTCCTGAGTTTAATTCCCAGCACTGCAAAAATGGGAGAAGGGCCTGGCAATCCACTCCCAAGGCAATTCAGAAACAGTCAGCCATTGAAAACCCTATGGGGTCGCTATGAGTCGGACACCGACTTGACGGCACCCAACAACAACAACAACAACAACAGTGGATTTTAAAGAAAAAGGAAAAAAATATTTGAGACATCCAGACTAAAGGCAAATTTACTCATGAGGGGAAGAAATCCAGATTGTCACCAGTCTTTTTGAACAGTAAAGCTTTATGTCAGAAGACTGTAATAACACATCTAAGATACCCAAAGAAAGAAAAGAAAATGTAAGCTAAGGGTTTTCCATCCAACCAAACTGACTTTCAGGTAGAAAAAAAAAAGGAACACTGGTACCCTGTTTTACAGTTGAGGTAACTGATGCAGATTGAGATTGAGTTACATGCTCAAGCTAATCTGCCCTTTGCAGGGAGCTAGGATTCTAATCTGTATATGTCTGCTTTCAAAGTGTTTACTTACTACCTTATGTTGTTTTTAGGTGCTGTCGAGTTGTCCAACTCATAGCGACCCAACATACAACAGATGAAACACTATTGTTGTCTGCCTCTCCCTCCCAAGTTATTGGGATTTGTAGGTGTGCTTTACCATGCCCACCCAAAATCTCATTTAATATAGTCTCTTGCAAGATGGTTTCATTATTGATGGGGAAACTAAGGCTCAGAGAGCAACTGAAGATAGTTGTGGGCACTTGTGTTAATTTCAGCAAGTACAGGGGACTGCCTCCCCAGGTCCTGCTTGACCTCTTCTGGTATGGATCTAACAGAAGTAGGGCACCTTCCTCATGGACTCTCCTGGGCTTTCATGCAGGGGAAGTAGTGGCTTCCTGATATTTGGGTAATAACTCTTTTATCCTGTTTGCTACTACAACCCTGTTTTTTCTTTCCTATACTCTAACACTTTTGTTATCAATTCTCTGCATTAAATCTTTCTTTGACTTAGATATCAAAAGTTGTTGAATAGATACTGTCTGATACAGTTAATTTCTTCATTATTTTGTCCATTTGATAAACATTCCTGGGCTTATTATTAATGTGAAAGGCACTTTGGAAGCAATGATAAACAAGACAAAAATCTCTGCCCTTGTTAAACTTTTATACCAGTAGGAAGTCAGATAATATGGAGTAAACTGGTATGGTGGTGCATATCTGTAATCCCAGTACTTGGGAGGCTAAGGCAGGAGGATCATGAGTTCAAGGCCAGTCTGGGCCACATAGCAAGTTCTAAGACAGCCTTGTCTACACTGTGAGACTCTGTCTCAAAAAGAAAGAAAGAGAAGGGGGTGGGGGAGGGGGAGAGAGAGAGAGGGGTGGAGAGAGACAGGGAGGGAGGGAGGGAGGGAAATGAAAGTTTATTTAAGAATATAATAAAGCTGTCATAGGGGCACATGCCAGTAATACCAGCACTTGGGAGGCTGAGGCAGGAGGATCAAGAGTTCAAGTCCAGACTGGGCTACACAGCAAGACCCTGCCTGAACAAAACAAAACAAAAGAAACAAAAGAATATGATAAATGCTATGAAAATAAAGATGGCTTAAACAATAAATAATTGCTTTTCTTGTATAAATCAAGTCAGGTAGCCCAAATTGGTAGAGTTGTTCCAAATAATCAAGTCTCCTTTCAGCTCAGTACTTCATTTCTTTGTAGTATTGTTGCAAAAGTATATGGGACCTGAGAGACTAAAGGGAAGTCAGGAGGATTTATTGTGCCAGCACAGGCCCAGAGCAGTTCTCTCCAAAGTCTGAGCCCAGAACAAAGGGCCGCTTGACCTATTATAGGGTTTCTGAAAACAAGTTCACAGAAGTAAAACAGACCAAAAACAGACAAAGGGAGGTTACTGATGTGGGAAAAGTGACTAGCAACCTGTCCCCTTAGCAACCCTGTTGCTAGGAACAGGGGAGGTGGAGGGTGTAAATTCCTCCTGGTAGAGAACAAAGGGTAGATTTACATGAAATAAGCAGTTTACAGAGTGGAAACAGCTCTGTAACTTACATGAGAAGACAGGTACTTATTACTTACAAGAAACAATGGTTTAAACAAACATTGGTAACAAATTGAGCAATCATTAGTTGAAAATCAAGGAGCAAAAGCAATTCATAAAAACAAGGAATGGCCTTTTAAAGGCAAAAAGGGAGTTCTCCTTTGGGGGACTCACTTCAGTATGCCCCCCTTCCTGTGATCTGATATGATGCTAGAGCTCCAACCACCACATCCAAAATCTAGGCAGGTGAAACGAGAAAGGGCTTAAGAAGAGGCAAAGACCATGCACTTTTTTTTTTTTTTTTTTTGGTGGGGTACTGGGGGATGAACCCAGGGCCTCGCGTTTGCATGTTCTGCAAGTGCTGGACCACTGAGCTGCACCCTCAACCCATTTCTTTACTTTTTGAGACAGGGTCTCACTAAGTTACACAGACTGCCTCTGATCTCAAACCTGTGATCCTCCTGCCTCCGCCTCCTGAGACACTGGGATTACAGGCATGCGCCACTGTGCCCAGCTACCATGCACTATTATTTAAGAGAGTTTCTGGGAAGCTATCATGCAATACTTTGATTATAGTATTGGCCGGACTCAGTCACCTACCCATACCTAGCTTCTAAAGAAGATGGGAATAGGTTCTATCTATACAACCTATCTAAAAAACTAGAGGTTCTACTGTTAAAGAAAGGGAAAATTGATACTGAGGTAGATAAGTGGAAGTCTTTACCACAGGAACTAAGCAATTTGGGATTTCAGTTAACCTGAGATGTGTTTATGGACACTCATTTAGACTGATCCTTTTTGATTTTTCTTCACCATCAGACAGAAGGTTTCTTCATGGTGAGACCCGATTTCCCAGTTGTAATCCCAGTTTGTCCTGCAGTGCTTCAGACATTATATTAATATGGCTTTAGGAGTGAAAATGATATAATATTAAAGCAATGCAGGAAGCCATTATCAGCAGACATTATAGAGCATTATTTATCATCTCTGTTTTTCTCACTAGCCTAAGTCTTTTCAGAGTCAGTAAATCATTGTGTCTAGCCTTCTGTCTCTCCAGAGTATGATTATAAAATCGTGTTAGTTAGTGGTGGGCACCATGGTCCACACCTGTAACCCCAGTGACTTGGGAGGCTGAGGCAGGAGGATTGTGAGTTCAAGACCAGAGGTAGCCTGCTCAACTTAGCAAGACCCTGTCTCAAAATAAAAAGTAAAAAAAAAAAAAAAAAAAAAAAAAAAAAAAAAAAAAAAAAAAAAAAAAGGTCTGGAGATGCAGCTCAGTGGTGGAGTACCCTGGGTTTAATATCCTAGTATTGTGGGGTGGGGGCAAGAAGAGAAAAGAAAAACTGATGTTAGCAGTGTTAGTGGGGAGATGCAAAGAGTAGGTCCCAAGAAGGGGATGCAGTTCTGGAATGTAGGTCTGGAGGCTGGTGGCAGTGAGGTCCTTCTCTAGAAGCAATAATTTCCTTCCCTTCCTTGGGAGCAGATATCTCAGTTATTCTGTGCTTCCCCAAATAAAAGAATTTATACGAGACACAGAAATTTTAGTATATAGAACAAGTTTACTAAAGATAGAAAATATAGACGTGGATTATAAAGAGAGTCCACCTTTCAAACATGAAGGCAGGCAGTAGTGAAGGGCCACTATTGCCTTGAGCTAAGGTGGGGTGTGATCTTCATAGTGGGGTGTGAGCCTCAGGGGAAGCAAAGAAATGTGTACCCTTGGGGCCTGTACCCAGAATGAATTAATGAATCTGTCTTCAAGGACTGAGTTCAGAGGCAGGCATTTCAAAAGGTTATACAAATCTAGTCAGCTACTCGTCTTGATAAGGGAACAGAATCTACTAAGCAATGTCTTTTCTGATTGCTGGGGGTGATGTATGTCTCACACAGTCTTATTGTCCTTTCTGGATGAAGGTAGAAGTGAGGAGTGATTTTAATTCTCTGTTTCCTTTTAGCAAGTATGCTGTTTGTAAGGGTATTATCAGGGAAGCATGGACCACCAGACCAAAGCCTTTGTTCCACAGGAGGCTCATGTTGATATTCCTATTACAGGTAGCTGGGAAACACATGGCTAAGCTGGGAGGTGGCTGGCTACAGAGCCCTCCATTCTCTTTTTTCCTGCCTGTTGTCCTCTAATAGCAGCACTCATTCAGGGACCTCACTGAGGCCAAAAGCAATCAGAGATTTTATTGAGGGGACTTGAGTTGGTGAAAAAGCTTTTTACCTTACTGGCAAGGAGCCAATTATAATCTTTATATAGCATGTTATTTACATCTTCACAGCATCAAGATGCTGTCTTTATTTTTGTCCTTATTTTACAGATGAAGAAATGGAGGTTCAAAGATCAAGATACAGTATTCCACTTAGCAAGTGGCAGAACTGGAACTAGAAACCAGACTGTATGAAACCAAATGCACCTGTCTTCATCATAGGACCACTCCTCCATGCCCCATCCTCATGCCACACAGCTGTTTTTCTGGGAGGTTGAATCCAGAGCTTTGGGCATGCTTTTCAAAACGTCTACCACTGAGCTCCACCCCAGCCCATTTTTAAACTTTTTATTTTGAGACAAGATTCCATTAAATTACACAGGCTGCATCTGGCCTCGAACTTGCAATCCTCCTGCCTCTGCCTCCCAAATCATTGAGATTACAGGCCTGAGCCATCTCGCCTGGCTGGCTCCCTATTTGTCTTTTTAAAGATCTGAGTAAAATTACTGAGTACCTATGGTGGAGAGGGTGTCAGTGTCCTTTGATTTCTTTTTCAGGAAGCTGACAAAGTCTAATCTGGGAAAAAAGAGTACAAATCATTTTGCTAGATATCTGTTAATTGCAAAGTCCTGATTAATCACTACTGTGGCTATTATCAGCTTTATTAAAAGACTACAATTCCCAGCATACCTCGAAGCACTACCCAGAAGAATTTTACTCCCTGCATGCTGTACTTTGGAACTCGGAGTCCCAGAATGCAATGTTCTTCCCCCTTTTTTGGACCCCTCCCCCCAGGTCCTTCGAGACTACAGTTCCCATCATGCAGCGCCGCCCCTTGTTTCTGGCGCCCCGATGGGCACTGCTTCGGAGGGACCTTTTGGAGGCCAGAAGACCTTTCTTCGAGTCACAGCCCCCTCTGGGGCACGTGATTGCAGGGCAGTTTCGGCCCGTTGAGCCTGTCCAGACTAAGCCGCGAAGGGCTGGGCTGGCGCCCGGGCTGGGCTTTGCGCAGGCAGCGTTTCAGTCAGCCCCGACGGGGCCCTCCAGGGGCTTTCCTGCCTTTGAACTGCAATGGCGGGCGGCCATACTGCCTCCGGCGCGTGTTAGAGTAGGGCCACCCATCTCCATGGCCCCCGCTGTGAGTGGGCCCTGCGTCGGCGGGACGCGGGACATCCTGTGGCGCGTGAGTGCAGGGCGCCGAGGCACTCGCTGTTGGGCTCGGGCTGGATAGGCGGGCTCCGACCGCGCGTGCGCGCTGGGCGGGAAGGCGAGCTGTCCAAGCGCGTGGGGAAGCTGCCGCCTGGGCGACTGGCTTCAGGGTTTTGGTGGCGTCCTGCGTGCAAGCTGGATATGGATTGGGGCAGAGGAGTGTGAAATGGGAACTGGCCGGCGTTGGGTGTGTGGGACCTGAATAGAAATAGGGGCAGAGTGGGGTTTTATGCAAGTAGTGTATCCAGCAGGTGCAGGATAATTTGTTGATTCCTTGGGATAAGAAGTGGGAAGGAAAGTCCTGCATTGCAAAGAATGTGATGTGGCTTTAGCGGAGGCTGCGGTTGGGGACCCAGCCAAGCAGGACAAATATTCTTGGACAGAATTGAAATGTCCACTGCAGGATTGAACTGGGGAGATGCTTTCTCCTGCAAACGTTCTACGGAGGGCAGACAGGAATAGTAGTAAGATCCCCTTTCGAATGGTGCTTTTGTATCCATGTACTGTCATCTCCCCTATCGCAAGCTAGAAACTTTTGGGTCTCATCTGTTTTTTACTACCTGTATTATCAGTTACTAAGTCCTGTAGGTTTTACTTTAGAATTTTTGCATTTTGTTCCCTTTTCTTTTTCTCTTCTCACTGCCTTTGTTCAGACATAGACTGTAATCTCTGGCTTGGGCTGTTAAGTGCTGTGCCTCCTGTTGTGTCTCCTGTCTGTATCATTCACCTTCCTTCCAGCCGCCTTCCAGTAAACACAAACATGTTTTACCTTCCAGGACATAAATCCAATGGTCCCTTTCATGCTTAAAGTCCCTCAGTATCTCCTTGTATTTATTTATTAATCAGTAAATCTTTACCCTCTTTATGGCAGGCACTGGTGATTCAGACATTGGTACAGTGCTACCCTGCAGTAGTTGCCTGGTAAAGACCACATATTATGGTTCTCATAATGTATGTACGACCTTTAGATATTCATATAATTACTAACTAAATAAGAGAGACAAGTATTAGTTGCTGTAAAATGTAAGAATGAGTAAGATGATCTCACCCCCATGTCAAAGTATATTTGATATTGCACCTAACTCTCGGCCGAATGTAAGCATTAGTTCACCGATTTTTCTAGATTTTTTAGTGGTATGTAATGTTATTAATAATAGTAATTATTCAGGTTTATATATAACTCCATGAACTGTGATCTGTATTTAAATATTAATGATTAACATTAACAGCCAGTATGAATAAACAAGATTTACATAACTGAAGATAGTATAACTGACTTCATGATTGAGAAGTTTTGTTTCTTTAATTTTAGGTTTTGGGCTGGAGGATAGTTGCAAGTATTGTTTGGTCAGTGTTGCTTCTACCCATCTGTACCACAGTATTTATAGTCTTCAGCAGCATTGATTTATTTCATCCTATACAGTGGCTGTCAGGTAACCAATATTCAGTTTGGGGAAAACAAATTTTGTAAGATATATTTCTCAACATAAAAATTGCATTGTTTCAAATAGTTTTTTAAATTACTGCCTATATTGATACATCGAAAATGTTCACCTTGAGATTAGTTGCAGGCACTCCTGGTATAACATAAACCACCTTTTTATTATATAATAAGATTGATAAACCTGTCAGAGACTGTGTATGATGATAGGAACAAAAAGATCATTACAAGTCCACATAAATGAAAACTTAATATTTGTCTTTCCTTTTGAAACCTGTATTGGTAATTTTGTCTTTAAAGAAAGAGAACTCTTCCTGTCCCATATTTAAAATTGTTGCTGAGCTTGGTGATGCACACCTGTAATCCCAGCAACTAGGGAGGCAGAGACAAGAGGATCAAGAATTCGAGGCCAGAGGTAGCCTGCATAACTTAGTGAGACCCTGTTGCAAGATAAAAAGTCGAAAGGGGGCTTGGGTGCAGCTTGTTGGTGGAACACTTACAAAGTGTGCACAAGGCCTCAGATTCAGCCTTCTAGTACTGCCAATGGGAGACGGACCTGGCAACCCACTCCCAAAAATCAATCCGCCATTGAAAAGCCTATGAACAGCAGAGAAGCACTGACAATAGTGTTTCCCCTGTTGGACAGAGGGTTGCTATGAGTCAGATACTGACTCGAAGGCACCTGACAATAACAGTACTGCCAAAAACAAAATAAAAGTTAGAAACTATGACATATCTTTAAAAAATATGTCTAAAATAAGAATACTTCATTTCTATATTCCAGCTAGTAAAAAAGGAAGAGAGGGAAGGAGAAAAGTATTAATGACTAAGAAAGAGAGTTAAATGCAAAAATTGACAAGAAAGAAAACATTGAGGTAGGCTAAAATGTTCCTCAGAATCTTTGGAGGCAAAATAAAATTACTGAGTATTAAACTGTAACTGTTGATTTTATGTCAATAATGTTGTTGTTAGGTGTCCAACTCATAGCAACCCTTCAGTGGTTGATTGTTTCAGGATTGTCTTGGGAGTGGATTGCTGCATCCTTCTCCCATTTTTTTTGGTGCTGGGAATCAAACCCGGGACCTCAGAGACTGCAGAGCAGCACTTTACCAATTAAACTAAATCCCAGCCTGTCAGTTAATAATAACTACCAATTATTTCCCATTAACTGTGTGGCAGGCACTATGATGAGTATATTATATGTATATTCCCTCTTTGTAACTATTTAATAAAGATATATTATTTCTACTTTATGAATGAGAAAATTTAAATTTAGGTTAAATAATCTGAGCTGATACACTAGTGAGGAACTGAACTAGGGTTTGAGCATTGGTCTCTAACTTCAAATGTTTCACTCTAGAATTAAAGAAACAAAAAAGAGAAATGTTGCTAGGGGAGGTTTTGAAATCTTTAATAGAGTCTTACCTAAGGGTAAGAAACACAAATACTCTTGAAATCCTTTTTCCCCTACCTCTCAATACATCTCTTTTGCACTTATGTGTTTTTAATTTTATTTTTCTTAAGAAAATGCCAGTTTTCAAGGAGTTAGAATCTTTACCTTGTGGCCTTTGGAGATACTGCTGCTAAAGAAATAGTCATGCTAGTTTTTTGTTGTGTGTCAATAACAGGACATGTGTGTGTCTTTACACAGAATAAATGAAATTAAGCCATAAGCCAGTGCAGAGAGAGCAAGTACTTAACTATGGAGGCTTCATTAATATTGGTCCCTAATGACTGGGGTGGTAGCTCAGTGGTAGAGTGCCTGCCTGTCATCCACAAAGGCCCTGGGTTCAACCTGCAGCATTGCAAAATAAGTAAATAAAAAAGGTTGAAGCCAGGTGTGGTGATGCACACCCATAGTCCCAGTGACTTGTGAGGCTGAGGCAGGAGGATTGTGGGTTCAAGGCCAAAGGCAACCTGTGTAATTTAGTGAGACCCTGTCTCAAAACAAAAAGTAAAAAAATGGGTTGAGGGTGGCACTTGCAAAGTATGTGTGAGGCCTGACATTCAACCCCTGAGTACCGCCAAAAAAAAAAAAAAAAGTTTGAACATGTGCTTAGCATGTTCTAGGTCCTAGGTTCAATCCCCAGCACTACAAAAAAAAGAAAAAATAATAAATAAATAAGTTAATTAAATAAAAGAAAATGCCCAGTGTTTGAGAATGTAGTAAAATCATAATCATTCAAACTCAGTGTTTCTGTACACAGGAGGGAGGGAAGCTATAAGGCACTGATACCTTTAAGAAAATTTTTTTTATTCACTGATACTTTTAAAAAGAATTGGTTTCATTATTAAATCTTAGTGTATGCAGCAAACATATATTCCATTTTTATTTCTTTTGTTCATTTTTGGCATAATATATACATAGTTTAAATTTGAATTGAATATTGATTATTGAATTACTCTGAAATGTGAATGTATTACTATCTTACAGAGGCATTGTAAGCTTTTTGTTTTTTACTTCTGCTCATCTAAATGATTATGGATTATGCTGATTCCAAAGATGTTACTTTAACTTTAGCTATAGAAGCTAATTGCATTTATTAAGAGAGCTGAAAAATATTTATATTTTAAAAGGGATCTTTGTTGATATATTACTATGACTTCACTTTCATCTGATGAAATGTTTGTATATGGTAGTATTTTGTCTGATATTAACATCTAGGTCACTTAAAAGAAATTCTAGTATAATTTTAAAGTACACAGAGCCAAGTCCAGGTAACTCACATGAGAATTCTTGAATAGATGTCCCATTGGACCTATTGGCAGTATACAATTAAATTGTTGAAGGGAAGGTAACTTTTAAAGTTAAAATTACAGTTGTGGTACAAACCCCTTTTGTATTGCAGTTTGCTAAACATAACTGTAAGACTGAATAAAATTTTCTAATTCATCTCTCTTGTGTTTTAGATTCTTTCAATGACCTGTATAGTTCCTATATAATCTTTTACCTCTTGCTGCTGTCAGTGGTAATAATAATAATAAGTATTTTCAATGTGGAGTTCTACACAGGTGGGTTTTCAAATGTTAACCTTTTTAAAAATCTGAATTTATTTTACTAAAGGTAGACTCTGTATTTAATATATGAATATGTATAAAATGCTTAATTTTGTGTCAAAAATTTGTTTATTTTTTGTGGTACTGGAGAATTGAACTCAGGGCCTCACACATGCATGAGTGTTCTACCACTGAGCTGCACTCCCAGCCCATTTTTTACTTTTTATTTTGAGACAAGGTCTTGCTAAGTTACACAGGCTGCCTCTGGCCTCAAACTTGCAATGCCTCAGCCTCCCAGATCGCTGAGATTACAGGCATATACCATCATGCCCAGCTCTGTTAAAAATTTAAAGATGTATACAAAATTAAATGCTTTGGATGTTATACCTTACAATTCACTTTGGTAGTTTCTCTTATTAAGATATACTTAGACCTTTTATGACTTATGGTTCTACTTTGACTCATGTTCAATCCAAGCACTGCAAAAAGCAGAGAAGGATGTGGCAATCCACTCCTGAAGCAGTCCCAAAGCAATCAGCCATCGAAAACCCTATAAGGGTCACTATGAGTCAGACCCGACTCAATAGCACCAAACAACAGCAGCATTTTATATGAGCCACGTAGAACAGTCACACTTCTGTAATCCGAACAACTCAGGAAGTGGAGGCAGAGGCAGGAGGATGGCAAGTTCAAGGCCAGAGGCAGCCTGAATAATTTAGTGAGATCTTTACTCAAAATAAAAAAGGGACTGGGGTGCAGCTCAGTGTTAGAGCACTTGTAAAATATCTGCCAGGACCACAAAAAAGAAAAAACAATCATAGAGATAGAAAGTATAGTGGTGGTTCCTAGTGGATTGTTTAGTGGGTAAAGTTTTGATTGGGGAAAATGTAAAAGTTTGGGAGGTTAGTAAGGGTTATGGCTGCACAGTAGAATGAATTCACTTATGCCACAGAACTTTACACTTAAAAATAGTTCAAATAGTAAATTTTATTAATGTGTATTTTACCACGATAAAAAAATTAAAATAATTTAGACCTTTTAGTAGTTCACAGCTGGTGTTAAAGTGGTTATTTAGCAAATGAATTATAAAAATAATTCTTTACAGTGTAGGGTATCAAGACTAGGTGATTATAAGTTTTTTCCCCCCAAATATAAAAGTATGTAATTCTGTGATTTTTCAAGATAACTTTAAAAGTTTAAAAAGTGTAAAAGTTTGTGTTGGGAGAATCACCTGCTAGATTTCAGAGCTTGTTTTTCTCTCAGTTTCGTTGTTACTCTTCCTGTCTTTTCAGAATCCTGAGTATATCACTTAAGGCATAAGAAGTTTTTCTGATACTTCTCTGAAACTAATATTATTCCTCGTTTTAGCTCTTTAGTACTTCCTTATAAAATAGGGTGTAAAAATTTAAATCCTAACTCAATACTATAATACTCCTTTTTATTTTTCTAAGACAGGATCTTGCTGTATAGCCCAGGCTAGCCTGGAACTCTGTGAAGCTCAGGCTGGCCTCAAATTTCTATCAGTTCTGCCTCAGCCTCTTGAGTGCTAGGATTGTAGGCTTGTGCCACCACACCTGGCTATAATTCATACACTTGCTGGCTGGTTGGTCTCTCCACACAAGCCCCATTCAGAGTTCCTTGGTTTATGGCATGTGTTTTTTTCACACACTCTGGTATGCCTGGGCCTTCTCTAGGTGGATCAGATTAGGACACTCTATCTAGTTATTCTTAAAGTCATACTAGTCACTCTGGCTCATTCTTTCAGAAGGTATTACTTATGTATGGGCTACATGTCATGGATTGTATGGTTTCAGCTTTCTCCAGAGGATCACAGTGAACAGGCAGACAGGCAGGAGAAATGAAGCATATTACTTACAGTATATTGAATGAGGGTATATGAGTATATGAGTGAGGGACTACAGAGGACCACCACTTACCCAACCTGGGACTTCCTGGGGGAGATGATGCTACAACCAGATCTTGAAGGAGAAGATACGGCTTGTAAGGAGGTTGAGTGACATGAGAGGTTTTGGCACATTACAAGTATTAGAAGCCCATCACAGCCAGCCCTCAAGCATTTCAGGTGAGGAGTAGGTGATGGCAGTCCCTTCCCCAAATGGGGAAGCACTTCAGCTCTCTCTTTTCACTTTTAGTCTTCTGCCTCCCTTCCATCCCTTCTCTTTGAGTGCACTAAAAGAAGACTACTTGTATAGATAGGTCAGGGAACCCTGGGCTAGCTGTTTTCAGAGGTAAACATCCTTCACTTCCTACCCACAGTTGCCTCCCTCTTTCACTTCCAGGAAACTTTTTGGATTATCAGAGTCATATTAAAAATCCCCTTACAAAGCCAGGCATGGAGTGCATACCTGTAATGGTAACACTAGGGAGGCAGAGGCAGGAGGATTACTGTGAGTTTGAGACCAGCCTGGTCCACATAGCAAGTTCCAGGCCAGCCTGGGCTACACGGTGAGACCTTGTCTCAAAAAACCAAAAATATAAATAAATAAATAGTCCCTTACAGAGCTGGGCATGGCAGTGCATGCCTGTAGTCCCAGCTACTTGGAAGGCTAAGGCAGGAAGATGGCTTGAGTCCAGGAGTTCAGGGCCAGCCTGGGCGACATAGTGAGACATTCCTCCCTGCCCCATCTTAAAAAAAAAAAAAAAATACAAACGTTTATTTTAGTATTTGGTATTACCAGTTTTTACCTACTTTGTGATTTTATTTTTCACAGATGGACTATATAGTGACAGTTTCAAGTGCTGAAATAAAGATAAATTGGTGGAAGATAGGAGCTATCTTTTGGGTGTTTTGAGACAAGGTCTTCCTGCATAGCCCTAGTTAGCCTGGAACTTGCTGTGTTACCCAGACTTGCCTCCAACTTGCCACAATCCTCTTGCCTTTGCCTCCTAAGGCTTGGGATTACAGATGTGCACTACCTTGCTCAGCCTAGGAGCTGTCTCTTTAAATTGTTATTTTTTTATAGCACTTAAGGAGAGTGCCATGGTTGGCAATGTATCAGCTATCAGGAAATTTTAGTTTAAAAGAAATGAAAAATATTAGTCATGCTCCCCTGAGGTTACATCTCTAGGTTTCTTGGTTTTTCCTTTTTGTGTGTACATCTTTTTATCCATTCTTTCTCAGGTTTTTTAAACTTAGAATTGTTAGAATTTTCCTGTACTATAACAACAACATTTTATATTGATTGCATTGTTTTCTCCCTTTGGAGTATTTATTTGTGCAAGGATAAGAAGAAATAGTGTATATCTTCTAACTTCATGTGGTGCAGTGATAAAGCCATAGTTCTGTGCTTTCTCTGCAGTTGTTCCCTCCATTCCCTGCTCCAGACTGGCACTGATAGGGAGGATCATTCATCCTCAGCAACTCATGCACTCATTTATGCATGCTGCGATGGGAATGGTGATGGCTTGGTGTGCTGCTGTGATTGCCAAGGGCCAGTACAGTTTTCTTGTGGTTCCCTGCACTGGTACTGAGAGGTAATATTAAATATATATTTTTTTCTTTCTAAGGGGCCTTGTTTAGTTACCAAGCCAAAGGTGACCTATATAGGTTAATAGTTTATGGACATTCTATGCTTTCCAGACTTCTGCAGAAATGTCTGTTATAGCCATCAAGTTTTGTTGATGTTTTATGTTGTCAAGTTCAACAAAATTTTAAAAACATTTGTTTGTATATGGAAGGTGCTGAGAGTGATTCAGACATAGACTTTTAAGCTTCTGGAGAGTTGAGAGTAATAAAGGAATTAAGACATGGGCATAGATGCATGTAATGGGAAAAAGGAAGTGAGATATGCAAGTGGAACCTGTGGGAATTCAGAAAGCAAGGAGGATCCACATGTTCTTAGACGATGAGGACCATAGGTTGAAGTTTGAAGGAAGGTAGGAAAGGAGGAATTTATTTTTTGTATGTATGTATGTATGTATGTATGTATGTATGTATGTACTTATTTTTGCAGTACTTTGGGATTAAACCCAAGGCCTTGCACATGCTAGTCAGGTACTCTACCACTGAGCTTTACCCCCAACCCCCTTTTTACTCTTTTTATTTTGAGACAGGATCTCACTAAGTTGTACAGGCTGCCTCTAGTCTTGAACTTGGAATCTTCCTGCCTCAGCCTCCTGAGTTGCTGGGATTACAGGCATGTACCACAGTGTCCTGTGGAAAGAATGAATTTAAAGAAAGAATGTTAAAGTAATTATAACTACCTTCTCCTATAGAGTATTTTTAAATTTTGAAACATATACAGTTCTTCAACACATGACATTGATATTAATTGCAAGTTGATATTCTGACCTTAAAATTTTAAAAAGGGCTATGAGATAGCTCAGTGGTAGAGAGCTTGCCTTGCATGCATGGGGCGTGGGTTTGATCCCTAGCATTACAATTGAAACCCTGGGGAGTTGCAAGTGTTCTACAGCTGAACTCTACCCCTAGACCCTTTTTAATTTTTATTTTAAAACAGGATCTTGCTCAGTTGCCCAGACTGCCTCTGGCCTCAAACGTATTATCCTCCTGCTTTAGCCTCTCCAGTTGCTGCAACTAAAGGTGTAAGCCATAGCACCCAACTAGAGTAATCTTATGTTCCCTATTTTCCACTGACTTTAAGACAATGTTATGAATACTACTGAATACTTGATTTCCTTTTGGTATTCAGCTGTCATTTATGAACAGCTCACTCCCATTTGGTGTTGGTCTTTAATGGTCTTTAATGAAGACTGTCTTGTTGAAAAACTTTAAGTGATAAAGGATATCTATGAATACAGGACTATCATGAGTAAGGAAATCCCAACTGCTTATCTTGGATAGTCTTGAATTCTTTTGGCACGTCTCTTTTCAGTGGAAGTGGCAGCAGAGTTCCAGGGAGCAGAAGGCAGCAATAAGCTGCCAGTTGTTAAAGAGATTGGTGCCTGCTGGACATGGTGGTTCACATCTGTAATCCCAGTGACTCAGGATGCAGGGGCAGAAAGATTGCAAGTTTTAGGTCAGAGGCAGCCTGCATAACTTAGCAAGACCCTGTCTCAAGATAAAAATAGAAAGGAGGGATTAGGGGTGTAGCTTAGTGGTAGAACACTTGCAAAACAAACATGAGGCAGTGGGTTCAATCCCCCACTATTGCAAGAAAAAAATTTGTGGGACACAGTGGCTCATGCTAGTAATCCCAGTGACTCGGGAGGCAGAGGCAGGAGGATCGCAGATTAGAGGCCAGACACAGCCTGCATAACTTGGTGAGACCCTGTATCAAGAAAAAAATAAAAAAGATGGGCTGGGGATACAGCTCAGTGGTAGAGCACTTGCAAAGCATGTGTGAGGCCCTAGGCTCAGTCTCTGCAAAAAACAAAACAAAACAGAAAAGGGACCAGGGGTTCAGCTCAGTGGTAGAGAACATGCAAAATATGCACAAGGTCTAGGTTCCATCCCCCACCCTACCCCCCAAAAAAAGAGAAAGAGATTGGTCCCTATTATAAATAACATGTATTGATGGTAGCCAATTTTTGTGGAAAATGAATTCCTACTGAATTATGGTATTCGCTGTCTATGCCCCAAGATGTTTGTTGAATTATAAAGATGCTCAGGCAACTCTCGGAAGAGTTTAAGAGTTTAATGTTCACTGAATAGATAAGGTCTAATGTTTATAATTAAAAGTATAATATAAAGGGGGTAGGGTAGTAGCTTATGGCAGTGCTCACAAGCGAATCTTCTTGGATTTAACTAAATATTCAGAACTTGCCAACTCTATAGTGTAAGCTGAGAAGCAGCAACAGTAGTCCTGGATGCAGTTCACACAGATGACACTTCTCATAGCCATCCAGAAGTGGTTTCCTTGCCTATGGTACAATGGATGTAGGAGAGGAGATCCACATCAGACAGGTGTGGGGCCCCCTGGTTTACAGGCCTTGTGCCCCACAGGATCTGCTATCTTTTTTTTTTTTCTTGTGGTACTTGGAGATTGGACCCAGGACTTTGCACATATTTTGTAAACCCTCTACCATTGGGCTGCACCCTCAGCTCTTTTTTAAAAAAATCTTGAGTCAGGGTCTCACTAAGTTACACACGGTGCCTCTGGCCTCAAACATGCTATCCTCCTGCTTCAGACTCTTGAGTTACAGGGATTACAGGCATGTGCTACTACGCCTGTTATAGCAAATTTTTAGGCAAAGTATCCAGTCCCCATGAGGGATGCCTACTTAAAAGAGTCAACATGGAGAGAAGCCCAACATGTGGCATATCTATCAGGTATATATAGTTTATTTAAAGTTCCTCTCATTCCAGATGCAGTTTACCAACTTAGAAGTAATATTACTTACTACCATTGTAGACATTCTTACCCATGTCATATTTCTAGGGAAACAGAGTTAGAGTCAGATTCTTATACATTGGGGAAAAGGATTTTGTTAATCTTTTGCTCATACTTACCTAAAATGAGTCATTTTATAGAATTTGGGACGTTTCTTAAGTGATTAACTTAGAACTTTGCCTTCAGTAAGTATTAAGCATAAAACAATGATATGTATTCTTGACTGCTAAATTAATAACTTAACATTTCCCATTCAGTTTAGATAGCCCTGCTGCACAAACTTGCCTAAATGAATATCATCTTTTTTTCCTACTGGCTGGAGCGTTCATGGGCTATAGCTATAGCCTTCTGTATTTTGTTAACAACATGAACTATCTTCCATTTCCCATCATACAGGTAAGAAACAGGTAATTTGAGCATTATATCATGCCAGAACTTGGCAGCATTAAGTGTGCCTTGTAGCCTGGCGTGGTGGTGCATGCCTGTAATCCCAGTGACTTGGGAGGTGGAGCCAGAAGGATTGCAAGTTCAAGGCCAGAGACAGCCTGTGTAATGTAAAACCCTGTCTCAAAATTTAAAAATTAAAAATGGACTGGTAGAACACTTGCAAAGTATTTGTAAGGCTCTGGGTCCATCCCCCCAGTACTGCAAAAAGGAAAAAAGATTGCCTTCATGTATATGCGTGTAATAGCCTCACCTGAATAATCCAAGATTTGATTGTTAGGTGTCTTTCAGTTGGTGTGAGACTCGTAGCGACCATATGTATAACAGGCGAAACAGTAATGTAAGAATCTCATGAGCCTGAGGATGTGTAATTTATATGAGACTGTGTCAGTTACTGTCTTACATCCTTTTCAGCACAGGGCAGGGTGTATGTAAGTAAATAAAATCGTTTCATCTGGTTTGAGAGCTGTAGTATACACAATCTTTTGTGTAAGTGCCATATGCTAACCAGTTGCATCACTGGAGCTCCTATATCTTTTACTTAGGCTTTGAAAAATCTAATCTGGCAAAAGTCATCCATGAACTAGAGCCATCTCCTCTGGCAAGAGAGAAAGGTTGGTTTCACTTCATTCTTATTCTGGCAGGCTGAAGACTGGACATTGGAGCAAAAATAGTAGAATCAGCTCCTTCTTATTTTGCAGGCAATTACAGAGGAGATATGACTTTCTCAGGGTTGTGTAGAAGGGGAACACTAGGCCTTACATCTCATTCCGAGGCTGGTTAGTGTCTTCACTGCCTCCCAGTCTGTATTATCTTTTAAGATTATAGACTCTGAAGACAGCCTGCCTGGATGCATATCTCAGTTCTTTGCAGTACTAAGGGGTTGAACCCAGGGCCTTGCGCTTGCATGCTTTACAAGTGCTATACCACTGAGCTGTACCCCCCAGCCCCTTGTTTTCTTTTTTCTAGTTGCTGATATTGGTTATTATTTAACCTCTCTGTGCCTTGGTTTCCTCATCTGTAAGATAGAGATGATAATAGAAGTTCCTTCATAGGGTTGTTGAGAGATTTAAATGGATTTAAGGACGTGATGTGCTTAGAACAGTAGTTGGTGCTGGTAAGCACCCAAAGATGTTACGCTATTGTTGTTATAGTAGACTCCTGTTACCCGTGGTTTTGCTTTCTGCAGTTTACTTACCTGTGGTCAAACACAATCTGAAAATATTACAAGGAAAATTCTAGAAATAAATAATTTATAACTTCTATATGACTTTTATTACAGCATATTATTATAGTTATTATTATTAATCTCTTACTGTGCCTAATATATTATTTATCATACATATGTATATGTAGAGCTGAGTATTACCTGTAGTTTCAGACATCCTCTGGGAGTTTCAGAATGTATCCCACATAGATAATGGGGAACTACTGTGTTATTTGTATTTGTACGTTCTTCGTCTCTGTGGTCCTTAGTATCAGGTATAGATTGATACTGTTAATTTTCTTATTTCTCATATCAATGAGATCATTATATAATATAAAAATATTAAATATTTAGCCAGGTGCCATGGCCCAGCCTGTAATCCCAGCAACTCAGGAGGCTGAGGCAGGAGGCTCAGGAGTTTGAGGCCAGAGTCAGCCTACACAGCTTAGTGAGACCGTGTCTCAAAATAAAAAATTATAAGAAAGGAAATGGGGTGCAGCTCAGTGGTAGAGTACTTACCTAACATGCCTGAGAAACTAGGTTCAAGTCCTGAGTACCACACACACACACAAAATAATAGTAATAAGTATTTTAACATCAGAAATAGTTGATTTTTTTGCTTGAGGAATAATCTTTGTCTTTTTGTACACTGATTATTTTGTTTATTTATTTAAAGTTTTTAATTTTTTTATTTACTTTTTTTTTTTTTTTTTTTTTTTTTTTTTTTTTTTGTGGTGCTAGGGATCAAACTCAGGGCTTCATACATGGTAGGCAAATACTCCACCACTGAGCTAAACCTCTAGCCCCTAATGATTATGTTTTTTATGTTGACTGTTAAGAGTTAAGTGCTTCCTTTAGAATGAGGTGGAATGTGTCATTTGTTTTGGATGTGTCATTTGATTCTGTTCTTTTTTCCCACAGCAATACAAGTTCTTGCGTTTTAGGAGATCCTTGTTCTTACTAATTAAACATAGTTGTGTGGAATCACTGTTCCTGGTGAGAAACTTCTGCATTGTATATTATTTTCTTGGTAAGATTTTTCTGCTTTTTAATATAATGTATTATTAACTCAGAGCCCAGAAAGTGTCAATTGCAGTCATTTTTTGTTTACATGTTTCTTACAGGTGTGTGATTAGCACAACTGATTTGTTATTTAAATTGTTAAAGAGTATGTAGTTAAGGAAAAATATTGTTAAAGAAAATACGGTACATGAATTAGTGAAATTATTCATCTTTAAAAAAAAAGGAGGCCGGGCGTGGTGGCACACACCTGTAATTCCAGCGGCTCGGGAGGCGGAGGCGGGAGGATCGCAAGTTCAAGACCAGAGGCAGTCTGCGTAACTTAGTGAGACCCTGTCTCAAAAAGTAAAAAAAAAAAAAAAAGGGCTGAGGTGCAGCTCAGCGGTCCAGCACTTGCAGAGCATGCAGGCGCGAAGCCCTGGGTTCAACCCCCAGTACCGCAAAAAAAAAAAAAAAAAAGGAAATTTTGTCCTGTGCTACAACATGGATAAACCTCGAGGTCATTTTGCTAACTGAAGTAATCCAGTCACAAAATGATAAATACTACATGCTTTCATTTTTATGAGGTATCCAAAGTAGTCAGGCTCTTAGAAACACAAAGTGGAATGGTGGTTACCAGGGCTATGAAAAGAGGGGAGAGGGAGGAACTGCTACAGTGGATAAAGAGTTTCAGTCATGGAAGACGAAAAAGTTGTGGAGACCTCTTGCACAACAATGTGCATATAGTTAGCACACTACTATACATTTAAAAATGATAAACTATTTTTTTACAATAAA
The DNA here is from genome assembly GCA_007922755.1 of Pedetes capensis. Classification (NCBI taxonomy): domain Eukaryota; kingdom Metazoa; phylum Chordata; class Mammalia; order Rodentia; family Pedetidae; genus Pedetes; species Pedetes capensis. Next base: position 43,800 of record VMDO01008906.1, read on the forward strand.
AATACATTCTTTTAAAAAAAATATTGTGTGCCATTTGGTCATTACTCTATCTCGAAATAACACTCCTTTTTGTAAGTTTGTAACTCAATACTAATACAATAGTAATAATATCCTGTTGGTAAGGAAACCGTGTAGAATTTATTAACATGAATTTTAGGCACAAAAAGTACAATTTATTATTTACCATAGTCAGTAGTACAAGTTGAAAATCTTAGTCTCATCAGTAGTATGTATTAATAGAAACAAAATCCAGCATTCAAAACTACTGTTTTCAGACTAGAACCTTTTCTTTCTTTTCTCTTTCTTCTCTTCTCTTTTCTTCTCTTCTCTTCTCTTTTCTTTTCTTTTCTTTTTCTTTCCTTCCCTTTCCTTTTCTCCCCTCTCCTCTCTACCCCTTTCCTGCAGTACTGGGAAGTTGGGGAAGTTGAGCCCAGGACCTCCTGCATCCTAGGCAAATACTCTACCACTGACCTGCAACCTCAAGCCCCTTTTTTACTTTTTATTTTGAGAGTCTAGTTCTCACTAAGTTATGCTGGCTGCCTGTGGCTTCATACTTGGAATCTTTCTGCCTGTGTCTCCCAAGTCACTGGGATTACAGGTGTGTGCCACTGTGCCCACTGTCAGTCTAGCCTTTTGACTGGGGTCTTGGTGTCTACTTTGACATCATAGTCTAAGAATGCTTAAGATTTATTAAATTTTTTGGTTTCTGTTTTTTTGAGATAGGATATGTAGCCCAGGCTGGCCTAGAACTCATGATCCTCATGCCTTAGTCTTTTGAGTACTGGCATGTGCCACCATGCCCAGTTTGCTTTATTAACTTTATGTTCATAGCTTGGTATTTTTTCTCCTCAGGCCATATTCCCAAAGCTTGGATTAGCACTGCTATGGACCTTCACATAGATGAGTAAGTGATACTTTAAAAGTCTAATTTTAACTGTTTCTGTTCTTTTAAATGTTTGCTACTTCCCAGATTCTTTGTTTAGATTTAGCTGTTAAGGTTTGTTGTTGTTTGAATTTTTTTGTGAGACAGGGTCTTGCTATGTTCCCAGACTGGCCTGGAACTTACTATGTAACCCTGACTGGCCTCGAACTCTCAATCCTCGTACCTCAACCTCCCGAGTGTGGGAATTACAGGCATGTGCCACCACACCTGGTTTGATTTTTTTTTTTTTTTTTTTTTTAGTTGAAATAAGAAACAAAACTAGAGAAGGATACTTGTCACTCCCTGTCTTCAGTCTGCAGACTGGAAAACCTTAGCTACTCATAGGATCAGGCCAAGGAAATAGGCTGATCCTGAGATCATGTGTTCTGTCTAGCTTCTTTACCCAGCTCATCCTGTGATGTGCTGCCTAGCCTAGCCTAGCCTAGCCTATTTAACACCTGGATATTGTATGCTGCATATAGGTGAATTCATCTGCCTTACCTGTCTCTCCCTAAGTGCTTGACAGCAGTCATTTCAGTATTTATTTGAAAGTTAAATCAATAATTCATTCTTCTGAGAGGAAAAAAAGTGTTTTTGAATACCGATAGTTTCTTTCCATACCTTAAAATTCCAAAGGTGTGTAAAAGGATATATAGTGAAAAAGACTCCTTGTGCCCATCTGCAGTCACCCGGTTCCTCTCCCCAGAAGTAACCAATGATAATCCACTATTTTTTGTTACTGTTAGATAGATTTTATCCCTAATAAAAGTGGATGTTTTGAGTTGTATGGATCATGCTTGTCTTTCATTTTGGTCTTCAACAATTACTCATTCTTCATTCCTTCTGTAGTAGTTTGCACACATCAGTGCTGTGGCATTATTCTCATTTTTCCTAGAAGGCAACCAAAATTGAGCAAGATGGCAACTGAGTAGAAGTACTGGGGTACTGTATTGTTCTAGTCCCCCCACCCATTTTGTACATAAAGGTTTAATCTGTATTTGCTGAATAAGTATCAGTTTCCCTCACTGTTTGTTCTTTTAATTATTGGGTATTCTACTGTGAGACTTTTTGTATCGTAATTCACTAGTATCCATTTGGTGGAGTGGGAGCACTGGTATATGTGGGTATTTAAGAGGTATTAGGGTATTAAATGTGTGATTTTAATTTCTCACTTTGAAATGTTCCTAGGTAAAATTTAGTTTCTTGTTTTGCTTAATTGAAACCAAATGCATGTATTATTTGGTATGTTAGCCCAGATTGTAAACTGGCTCAACTGGGAAGAGAAATGTAATGATATTTGATAGAAATTTAACAAAATACTTTCACCCTTTCACTCAAAAAGTTGTTTTGTTTGTATGACCCCAAGTCCCTAATATTCTTTCCTTCATCTATGCCTATAAATGTTTATTTAGAAGTTAAACATAACTGTATCGTTTTTTGACCTCTCTACTCCATGAATGTTGTATTGTGTTGAGCAGTCCTAATGTAAGCTGTTTTAAATCTTTTTTTTTAATATATTAGAAATCTTTAATGTACAACTTAATGTGTTTCATTCTGACATACATTTCATTGTGACATTTCCATATATGTGTTTCATTGTACATTGCACGTATAAGTTCCCCCTTACCCTCTTGTGCACCTCCTCCCCCTGCCCTCCCCAAGGGCCTCTCTTCCACTTGTATGTCTTTTTGTGGGAATATTTTTCTATATATCCTTGGATCCCAATTATGTTTAAGGTCGAAACTTTTTCTGTAGTGATCTATCTTTTTACATTGTCAGTAATATTACATGAATTTTCTAGCCCATTTGTATTATTACCATTCTTTGGTATTATTGGTATTATTATAATTATTTCTTGAACTATTAAAGCTGGGCTGTTTATTTTGAGGTCACTCTCTCTCTCATTCCTCACTCCTAGAATGAAGAGATTATGCCACTATTACATGAATGAGGAAAATGAGGGTGGAGTAGGTAGAATGATTTAGCTAATCACAACACTTATAAATGTCAAAGATTTAAATCTTGGTTTTCACAATTGCTAGTTACATAATTATAGGATAATGGATTTGCTAATTGATCTGTTCAAGAGTTTGGTAAGATGCCAGCTTTTAGCTTTTTAGCATTCTAATTTTCTTAAATTGTTTAAAAAGTGGGGATCATTGTTTTAGTAGCATTTGATTTTAAGCACTAAGAAACAGTTCATAAAGGCATACAGATAATGCTGAAATCTGGCTCAGGAGAGGTCCTATTCATCTTTTTTTGTTGTTGTTTTTAAACAGGGTTTTGCTGTATAGCCGAAACTGGTATCAAACCCACGATCTTCTTGCCTCCCTGTCCTGAGTGCTGGGATTGCAGGCCTGCATCATCCCTTCAGCTCCTTAGTAGTGTTCAATAGATTTAAAGTATTAAGCTACAAAACAATAGTAATAACCTTTCACCTAGTCTAAGTAAATAGATGTATAAACTTGGCTCATTCTCTCCACAGCAGGTGGAAGTGAAGATTTGGAATACAAGGAAATGTAGGGCCAGTTTAGTCCTATAGCTCCCTTATGTTCCTCCTTAGAAGGGATGAGGAAAAGACCTTTAGAAAGGTATAAAAGAAAAGTCTATCAAGATTATTTAGACATTGGATTTGTTTCTTAGTGTGGAGTCCCAAGTCTGTTAAGTGCTTAGATTGTATTGTTCCCGTGGAGTTAAATAGCACTTTCTGCTTTCACAGGCAGATTCACAGGCCACTGGACACGATAGGTGGCCTCTTGAACCTCTCATTTCTCTACCATGTCTGGTTGTCTGGTGTCTTCCTCCTGATGACTTGGTATATCTCATGGATACTCTTCAAAATCTATGCCACAGAGGTCAGTATTGAGTTTTTTGTTAATACTTGGGTATTTTAGAGTATACAGATTGGTTTTTAGTACAGCACTGATCACACTATACTCAAAGACATTTGGTTTCTCTTCTGAGGGAATATCATTTATAACCATCGTTTACTTTGTATGTTTTTGAGTGATGGTTTTCCCTCAGTATTTGGAAATTAAACCGAATAGTACATACTATGCTTTATTTATAGTCCAGTTCTTTTCCCCAGGCTTTATTTTTCTATTTAAGTACATACCAGGTGGGCCTGAATTTTAAATTATTTTTATGTGTTATTGACATGGATACTATTAAAATGGGCTGGAATTTAGCTCAGTTGGTAGAGTGCTGCGCTGCAGTCTCTGCAGTCCCGAGTTCAATTCCCAGCACCACAAAAATGGGAGAAGGGCCTGGCAATCCACTCCCAAGGCAATCCTGAAACAGTCCAGCCTGGCAATCCACTCCCAAGGCAATCCCGAAACAGTCCGCCATTGAAAGCACTATGAGGGTCGCTATGAGTCGGACACCGACTCGACAGCACCTAACAACAACAGCACTATTAAAATATTTAAATACATGGTAATATATTTGTGTTTTGAAGGAAAGTTTTGAAATTTATGCTGAAATGATTCTTAAAATTAAGATGATCATCTGGATAATTCTCACAAAGATCTTTTTAAGTCAAGAATTACATTGTTTTAAGCTGTGCCTGCTGATGCACAACTGTAATTGAAGCACTCGAGAGTCTAAGGCAGCAAGATTGTGAGTTCAAGGCCAGTGTGGGCTACATAGTGAGACCTTATATCAAAAAAGTTCTAAAAAAAAATTTACATTGTTTTTATTATTCAGATGTTTATCTTAGAAAATAAGTTTATGGCCAGGTGTGGTGGAGCATGCCCATAATCCCAGCGACTCAGGAGGGAGAGGAAGGAGGATCGCAAGTTCAAGACCAGAGGCAGTCTACATAATTTAGCAAGACCTTGTCTCAAAAAGTAAAAAAAAAAAAAAAGAAAGAAAGAAAGAAAAGAAAAAAGAAAAAAGGTTTATGTTTCATATCATCTCTGTGTGTTTGTGCTCTTCAGTGGCTTCAGAGAATCTTTGCTTCTGAAGTTTATTATTAGAAGTCAGACTCTAATAAAATTGAGACAGTAACATTTTTTAAAAAATATATTTGAGTTTCTGTAAATTTACTTTGATTTTGCAAGGAAGGAGCACTGAAGATGTTAATTTGGTTGTATCATCTTTTATAATTTCAGTTATTGCTTATTGAATATAACAAGGTCATGAAAATAATCATTTTTATATTCTTTGTGTTTGATTTTATTTGATAGGCTCATGTGTTCCCTGTTCAGCCACCGTTTGCAGAAGAGTCATATGAATGCCTCCCAAAAGTTTTAAACAGCAATCCCCCTCTCATCATAAAGGTACCAGAACTGTGCAAGTTATAGCTTTACAAAGTCATCCTTGTTAACCTTACAGAATAGACTTAACGTTGAATATACAAAGGATGGCCAAAAAATGTATACACACTTTAAGAAAGGAAAAAACTATTAAAATTGCAATGATTAATATATTGTTGTTGTTAGGTGCCGTCGAATTGGTGTCTGACTTATAATGACCCTGTGTACAATAGGTGAAACAGTATTGTTAATGCTTCTCTGCTATTCGTAGGGTTTTCAATGGCTGATTATTTTTGGTAGTGAGTTGCCAGGTCCTTCTCCCAAGTCTACAGCACCTGTGTTCCCAGGCGGTCTCCCATCCAAGTAATAACCAGGACTGAACCCTGTTTAGCTTCTGAGATCTGACGGGGTCGGAGTGCTGTGGCTGTAGGCTACTCAATGTATACCAATAACAAAAGATGCATACATGTCATATTGGACTTCTAATATTATAAGGTGCTCAAAGTAGTTACCATAGCCAAAGAAGCAGGATTTGTTGCTGTGTGAGACCTCCCAAATCTTCCCTTAGGCACTTCACACACAGTACCATGTGTCTCACTTAATATGAATGTGTGCAGTTGTTAGGTGTGCTGGAGGATCTGTTGTATACTCAGGCTTCTATTGTTATACTTCCACAACATTCTCAAATTTTAAACATCACTTCAAAATGGTCTTGCATCCCTCTTGCCTTGCTTTCACCATTGCTTTTGACATTACTTCCACCATTGTCTTTTGTCCTGCCTGTTGCATCATGGTGCTGGCATTCATTTGATTAACATCATCTTTTCAGTGAATGTCATACAACCCATTGCTACTGTACGATTCAATTCAACTTTGAAAAGTAATACATAGATGACAGCTCTTAAAATGTGCACCCCAGGAATTTAGGTATATTTTTTTGAGGGCCAGTACTGGCATTGTAAAAATCACCTACTTGGTGGTGCTGTTTATTTTTTCAGTTTTCATTTCAAATGCATTAAAACACAAGTGTAAAGTGCATTAGTGCTAGCTAATTATTAATGTATTTTTAAAAATGGGATCTTGTGTTATCCAAGCTGACCCCAAGCTCCTGGGTTCAAACAATCCTCCTGCCTTAGCCTCCCAAGTAGCTGAGACTACTGGCATGTGTCACCATACCCAGCTTATTCTGTACTGAGAAAAGATATAAAAATGTTTCCAAGTATAAAATACAGTAGTATCCAACTAAATGCATTAGCTTTTCATAACCCATTTATCATAACAAAGCAAAACCTCATTTTTTAAATCACTGAATCAAGACATTTTTACTCATGTAGTATTTGTTGGCTTTGGTAGTAATAGGTAGAGCTTAGTAGGATATAGACATTTAGTGAACTCTTTTTAAGTATGAATTACTGATAATGATCCGTAAACAAGTCATAATCAAAGAGTTTAAAGAAGTTGTAGTAAGTTTACAAATCAAGCTAAGTGAATATAATTTGTTTTGATTCAGGCTATAATTTGAAATTTTATGTATCCTGTTAAAAAAATCATAGTACTATATTTTGTTTATTTTTCTTGTTTTTTGTTTCTTTGAAACAGAGTCTTGCTATGTAACCTAGGCTATCTTTAAACTTGAAATATTTCTGCTTCAGCCTTTTAAGTGCTGGAATTACAGGCATGTGCCACCACACCTGGTTTTCATAGTACTTTAAAAAGAGTTAAGAGAAAATTATTGGAACCCAGAGTTTTGGTCATAGTCTAGAGAAGTTATAAACAAATATGGAAATGAACCGACAAGGTTCTAATTGCCTTTAGACATCAATTATGACTAATTTGTTAAATAAACTTAAAAATATCAGTTACTCATTTGATAACTTACCAAATATTTTATTTAGTGGGCACGTGTCAGTCACTGCTAGTTGCTTGGAGTAGAATAAGACGTTGTTTTTGTTAGGTGCCGTCGAGTTGGTGTCCGACTCCATAGCGACCCTCATAGGGTTTCCAATGGCTGACTGTTTCGGGATTGCCGTGGGAGTGGATTGCCAGACCCTTCTCCCATTTTTGCGGTGCTGGGAATTGAACTTGGGACCTCAGAGACTGCAGCACAGCGCTCTACCAACTGAGCTAAATCCCAGCCCCAGAATAAGACATAGCACAACCTAATTGAAAAGAGAAACACACAACATAATTAAAATTTATTCTGGCAAGTGCTATGCGAACATTTACTTTGCTTGAGACCAATACAAGAAAGCATCATAGAAAAAGTGATATTTTGAAGGATGAATAAAGAAGTTTGCTAGGGGAGAAGAATGTAGATTTTCATAAAAAAGCAACAAATGGATATCTCTTGTGTTTGGCACTGCCTTTAGACGTAGTAGCAAGCAAGACATTGTCTTTTTGTTCTTATGGACCTCCCAGCTTGGCAGGTGGAACCAGATGAAGAAAATAGGTACTTATAATGTGTTATGTTACGTACCACGGTTGGGAGCTTTGTGATTGTATGTTTGCATGAGGGAGGCCAGGGAAAATTCCAGGAGGAAGTGATATTTAAATTTCCTACCACAGAGGTAGGAAAGAGCACAGAAAGTTCTGTAGTTCCTCATGTGTAGCTAGAGACTACAGTGGATGGGAGGGTAGAGGCAAAGTTCTAGAAATCTAGAAAGCAAGGTTATGGTTTTGAAATGTTACTGCATTCATGAAAAAGTCCCTCTTATTTCCCCTTGGATATATTATGAACCCAGTTGATGAGATTTTATGTGAGATTTAAAAATTAAATAACATGTATTTTTTTTTCCTTTTAGTATTTAGCCTTGCAGGACCTGATGTTGCTTTCTCAATATTCTCCTTCTCGAAGACAAGAAGTTTTTAGCCTCAGTCAACCAGGTACTAAAAGTAATAGACCTGATTAGGCTGTGTGTGTATGTGATCATGCAGAAAGTGCTCACTGAACGCTTTGGGTGAGAGAGATAAATTTAATAAAATTTCACACACAAGTGAGTCCCTTAAATGAAGTATGCACTTAATTTTTTTTCCCTCTAGTACTGGAGGACTGAACCCAGGGTCTTATGCATATTTTGCAAGTGCTCTCCCATTGAGTTGCACTCCTAACTCCTTTTTTATTTTTTTATCTCCAGACAAGGTCTTGCTAAATTACATAAGCTGCCTCTGATTTCCAACTTTTGATCCTCTTGTTTCATACTTGCAAGCCTCTGGATTACAGGCATGTGCCAGCCACTATGTCTGACTTGGACTTAAATTTTATATAACTCAAATGTTTACATTGCTGTGGGTAGAATTTATGTCACCAAAACAAGTATTTATTTGAGGGTTTTTTTGTTTGTTTGTTTTTGATTGAACCCAAGGCCTCACGCTTGCATGCTTTGCAAGTGCTTTACCACTGAGCTGCACCCTCAGCCCATTTTTTTCACTTTTTGAGACTGTGTCTCGCCAAATTACACAGGCTGCCTCTGGTCTCGAACTTGTGATCCTCCTGCCTCTGCCTCTCAAGTTGCTGGGATTGTAGTTGTGCGCCATCGCACCTGGCTTTAAAAGAAAATCGTTAATTTGTAAACTCCTATTTCCTTCAGCTCCTTCAGTATCGTAACATGAAGAAATGATGTAGTAGGCTGACAGTTTTAGAGCAGAAAAGTACAGCTTAAGAATCTTAGATATTTTATGGTTGGGGTGTTGGTGTGCATCTGTAATCTCTGCATTTGAGACAGGAGGATTGTGTATCTAATGCCAGGCTGGGCTATATAGTAAGACCCTATCTCAAAAAAAAAAAAAAAACTTAGATATTTTATTTATTGATTGATTTAGTGGTTTTGCAGATTGAACCCAGGCCCTCGCACATACTTTACAAATGCTCTACCCTTGGGCTATACCACAAGCTCACTTTGTATATTTTTATTTTGAATCGGGATCTAAATTATCCTGGCTGCTTTCTGGCCTCGAACTTGCTGCTGTCCTCCTCCTTCCACCTCCTGAGTTGCTGCTATTACAGGCGTGTGCCACTGCCCAGCTTAAGAATCTTAGATATTTTATTGCTACAAATGTTCTTCAAGATTAGATGGTCTGAATTCCTACATGAAATATATAACTCAACAGGGAGTGTAAGGGGCTTAAGTAAAGGTAATGTCAGAATTAGAGTAAGAGTTCTGTTATTTGATTCCACATACAGAATTCTTTCCTCCTGCTATGCTTCTCTGTCTCTCTTTAAAACAAAAGTAGGCAGGAACTAGATTTGATGATGCCCCAGGGATGCTCTTGGCAGCCCTGACACATTTCTCCACTGTTACTTGCCATCCTGTCCACAACTGTGATTTAGCCTGTGCGCTGCCTTTTTCCTGGAAGGGCAGCAGTACAGCCCCAGCCACAAATGTGAACAGAGAACTTAAGTAGCTCTTTATCTTCTCTCATTTTGTTGTCGTTATGTGTTGTTGAGTTGGTGTCCGACTCAGCAACCCTATGTACAACAGGTTGTACTCTGTTGTCAGTGCTTCTCTGCTATTCATAGGGTTTTCAATGGCTTACTGTTTTTTAGGAGTAGGCTGCTGGGTCCTTCTCTCAAGCCTACAGCACCTGGTGTTCCCAGGTGCTCTCTCATACAAGTACTAACCAGGTTTGACCCTGCTTAGCTTCCAAGATCTGATGGGATTGAATTACCACAGTGGTACCACTGTAGGCTCTTTCATATTAGCTTGTTGTTATTTTGACACACTTGCCAATTCCTAAATGCTATAAAGTCCTTCTGTAGTTAAATGTGATATGGAAATGGAATCCAGTGATATATGGTGGAAAATTAACTGTGGCAGCAATTTTCATGGCCAGTTGCGTGGCTGTGATTACAGCAGTTAGGAGGCTGAGGCAGGAAGATCATGAGTTTTGAGGCTAGTTTGGGCTGTACAGTCCAGGCCAAACAACAAAAACAAAAATGAGAAATGAGACAATAGCTTTCTTTCAAACTTAAGATACTTAGGAATTTTCTGTACATTATTTTTCTTTCTGTTTTGTTTTTGCTTTTTTTTTTTTTTTAATTGTATTTAGGGGTTGAACCCAGGGCCTTGCATACACTTTGCAAGTGTTCTACCACCACGCTGCACTCCTAGACCATTTTTAATTTTTTTATTTTTAATTATGGTCTTGCTCAGTTATACAGCCTGCCTCTGGCCACAAACTTGTGATCCTCCTGCCTCAGCCTCCCGAGTTGCTGGGATTATAGATGTGTGCCACTGTGCCCAGCTTTTTACATTATTTTTCTGGAGATTCAGGTAAACTGTGACAAGGTGGCATGTGCTATGCCAGAGAACTTGCATCCTAGGGCATATTAAAATTTAACTGAATTCTAAGCATGGTGGTGCACACCTGTAATCTGAGCAACTCAGGTAGCAGAGGCAGGAGGATGGAGAGTTCAAGGCCAGAGGCAGCTTGCATAACTTAGGAAGTCCTTGTCTCAAAATAAAATGTGAAAAGTGGACTGGGAGTGTGGCGTAGTGGTAGAGTGCTTGCAGAAGTGTGTGTGAGGCCCTGGGTCAGCTCCAAAGCAAAAAAAAAAAAAGAATATTATGCAGTTCCTAGTGGTCTTGGGTTAGCAATATAAAATGTGTTAAGGCCTTTTGATGGATTATTTCCTGTGTCAGCAAACAAAATGAAACTCCTCTTAATTTGTAAAAGGGGGAGATGCTTAAAGAAGGATCTAAATAAGAGAGAATGATTGGTACACAGATGGACAAAACAATTTCTAGTAGATTTCACCTGTTCTCAACACATATTGACGTGTGCTTGATATTTACATGACAATGCTAGGAAACAAAGATCTTAAAACATCAAAAGACAATGAGAAGTAAGGCAACTTTTTTTAAAGGGATGGGAGCCATTACTTTATGTTAAATATTTAGATAGTGGAGATGTAAGTTCTCAAAGTATAAAGTAGGATGATTATCAAATGAGTCACTACTAGACACATAATTGCAAATATTGGCTCTTATATGTAGTCATGCCTCCCTACTTAGCCTCCGGATATGGCTGACGCTGTGGTTAGTGCTGAACCCTATATATTCTGCATTTCTTCCAAAGCATATGTACCTATGGTAAAGTTATAAATGAAGCACAATAAGAGATTAACAACAGTAAGAAGAAAATAGAACAATTGTAACAATATACTATAATAGAATTGCTGTTATCACCACTCTTGTGCTTTGGGGCCATTATTAAGTAAAATAAGGGATATTTGAACACAAGCACTATGACACTATGACAGCCTGATAACAGATGACTACTAAGTGACTTACAGGCTGGTAGTGTATACATTGGGGAATACGCTGGATAAGGGGATGATTTATATCCTGGGGGGTCAGTTGGCATAGAATGACAATAGATTTTTATCATGCTGCTCAGAAGAGCACACAATTTAAGACTTGGGAATTGTTTATTTCTGAAACATTCCATTTGATATTTTTGGACCATTGTTGACTGTGGGTAACTGAAACTGCAGAAAGCAAAACTGGAAAAGGAGGCATTACTGTAAATGGAAATTTAAGGAAACTTGGTGGCTCAGACACAGCAGTGTAGAGGTCACTAGGGGGTATTTCATTAGACATCCTGGCTTTCATTGTCTTCTTTCATTTTTCATAGACTTAACAGTCTTCAGTATTGTTAGTGAAGTAAGCCTGGTCTTTCTCACTCATACCGTGATCTGGTGCTTGGCTTTATTTTGGAAACCAATTTGGGAGCTTTTTAAGCCAATATTAACTTGGGACTTTTTCATAAATTGATTTATCCAGATACTTATTTAGTTGCTGTGTGTTAGATGGCATGAGTTTACATAGTAGCTTAGCTAAGAAAAGTAGGCCCTGATGTAAAGTGTAATGTAACATTTTTTTGACTCCTCCCTTTGAGAGGAGAATATAAAATTGTTTACATTTTAAAAGCTGTTATTTGGCCCTCCTAGGTGGACACCCACACAATTGGACTGCCATTTCAAGGGAGTGTTTGAGTCTTTTAAATGATATGACTCAGAAACTGATTCTCTACCAAGAAGTTGCTGCTACAAATGGGAGAGTATCTTCATCATACCCAGTGGAGCCTAAGAAACTGAATTCTTCAGGTAACTCCTAGTACTTCTACTAGGGAAAAAATTTACATCTTATTTCCTAAGAAAGACAATGACACCTAATCTAAGTTTGCTTACATGAATTTGAGTTGTATATTTTTAGGCAAAATGAGTAAACATATAGGATACAAAAAAAAAAAAAAAAGACTTGGGTATCATTGTAAATTGAAAAGATTAAGTCGAAAACATTGAGTCATTGCACACCAAAAATATATATAATTTTTCATTTGTCAATTAATAAAATGTTTTAAACTAAGTCCAGTGTAGCAGTGGTTAAAAGACTGATGAAATGATGGCCATCAAATAAAAGGCTTTAGTATAAAGCCAGATGAATCTTTACAGACAACACTGGGTACTATTCTGGTTGCAGTATCCCTAAGACGAAAGTTGCTGGTCCAGGGAAGAGCAACTGAAATGATTGATTTTGGAGGGGGCATCACACTCATTGTTTCACGATAGATGAATATGATGTTAGTATGCCTTCCATTTGAAAGATAAAGCTGAAAGGAAGAGGTAAAGGTGGAGGAACCTAGGCTATTCACTGTGTCCCTTAAATGGAAGATGTCCATGAATGTAAGGACTTAATGTTCAGATGCTTTTGGAGCCAGGGAGTGTTGTGGGTCAGCTGTATTCTGTTCCGGGGTGGGAGTTTGGGCCCAGTATCTCAACTCTTAGGGCTTCATTGTTGCTGTCATGTTGTTTCATTGTTTGGTTGCTTTTTTGGTTGTTATTAAGACAGGGTCTTGGTGTAGCCTGGCTTGGTCTTGAACTCTCAATTTTCCTGCCTCAGCCTCCTGAATGCTGGGATTACAGGTGTGTGCCACCAGGCCCAGGGTTTTGGGTCTGTCAGTCTGTCTCTGTTCTCTTTCTGTGTGTGGGAGGGGTGGGTGCTTCTCTCCCCCCTCTCCCCCCTTTCAGTTAATGACAAATGCCTGAAGTCTAAAAAACAATTTAGTTGGAATTTTCCATTTTTTAAATGTTGGCAGCTAATCTTGCTATTTAGGGTTAGGAATAGAGCTCAGTGGTAGAGTACTTGCCTAGCTTCTATGAGGCTGTGGGTTTATCCCCAGCACTGGAAAACAAAAACAAAACCCAAATTATTGCTAGCCTAGTTATCTATAAATCATTGTATGGACCAGAGCAAACTCATCTGTGTTTTTGAAGTCATTATGTTCAAGGGGTCAGGGCCCAAAACAAATAGTTTACAAATGAAAAAGATTTAAATAAGTTCATGAATGTCAGATTTTAAGATTCTAGAATATTTCAGATGTTACCATCTTTGAGATATTCAACAAATAACTTTTGTTTCATTTATTTAACAAGTACTTCCTGAATTCTTTCTACATGTCAAGCAGTGTATTAGAAGCCAGAGAGTCACAGATAAAAAATTACTCTTGGAACTAACCTTTTAGGGGAATGCATAGAAATAATGACAAGATAGTATAACTACTAAAAGGAAATCTGTCAAAAGTAGTTATAAACAGATAAAATAATGTTTGATAATGAAAAGAGGCCGTGTATACTACAAATAAAAGTGTTTGGATTTTGGGCTGGGGATGTAACTCAGTGGTAGAGTGCTTGCCTAGCATGAGCAAAGTGCAGGGTTTAATTCGCAGCACCACCAAAAGAAAATAGGAAAAAAAGTGTTTAGATTTTATTCCATAGAATATGGAGCCATGGCAGAATTTTAAATAGTTATATCAAATGAGCATGTAAAAAAGATCATTATAATCCTGGGTTGGGTAAATCATGGGTCTGACCAAATGTGAAGTGTTCCTTATCTTTTATTATTGTCATATTCCATCACTCAGCCAAAATTTACCTCTAATTTTGAAAAATAATTGCAAAACTCTTAAAATCTCACTCTTAGGCCGGGCGTGGTGGCACATGCCTGTAATCCCAGCAACTCCAGAGGTGGAAGCAAGAGGATCCCAGGTTTGAGACTAGAGGCAGTCTGCGTAATTTAGTGAGACCCTGTCTTAAAAAGTAAAATAATGGGCTGAGGGTGCAGCTCAGTGGTATAGTACTTGCAAAGCATGCAAGTATAAGGCACTGGGTTCAACCCCCAGTACTGTCCAAAAAAAAAAAAAATCTTAGTCTTAATTCTAAAATGTTGTGTTAAAAATTTAGTACTTTGTTTAATTTCTTTTCTTTTCTTTTTCTTTCTTTTTTTTTCCTGTACTGGGGGTTGAACCCAGGGCCTGGCACCTGCATGCTCTGCAAGTGCTGGACCACTGAGCTGCACCCCAGCGCTTTTTTTTTTTTTTTTTTTTTTTTTTACTTTTTGAGAAAGGGTCTTGCGAAGTTACACAAACTGCCTCTGGTCTCAAACTTGCGATCCTCCTGCCTCCACCTCCTGCGCCTCTAGGATTACAGGCGTGTGCCACTGCGCCCGGCTTTTGTTTAATTTCTTGCGGCAGTTTTATTAAAAAGATAGACTGCTGGAGCAATTTATATGTCTTTGTACCTTGTGCTATAATGTCAGGAAAAGTTCCTTGGTTTTATACAACAAACTCTATAAGTGGGTAGTTACATGATATTATTGCTTTGTTTTGTTTTGCAGTGCTGGAGATTAAACTTAAGTCCTTGCATATGCTAGGCAAGTACTCCATCACTGAGCTGTATCCTTATTCTAATATAAGACTTTTTTTTCCAGGACTTGGGGTTGAACCCAGGGCCTTGTGCCTGTTAGGCAGGTGTTCTACCATTGAGCTATACCCTCAGCCCTTTTTTATTTTTAAATTTTTATTTATTTATTTATTATTAATTTTGTAATACTTGGAGGTTGAACACAGATCCTTGCACATCCTTTGCAAGGGCTATAACTGGGTTTCACACCCACCCCTTTTTTTAATTTTTATTTTGAGTGAGGGTCTCACTAAGTAACACAGGCTGCCTCTGGCTTCGATGTTGAGATTTTCCTGGTCCTGCTTCTCAGTTGCTGAGATTACTGGCTGCACCACCACACCTGGCTATTTATTTTTTTGCAGTAGTAAGAGATTGAACCCAAGGTCTCACACATGTTAGGCAAGCATTATACCACTCAGCCCCAGCCCCAGCCTCTCCCCTGCCTTTCTTTTGTTGTTGTTGTCATCGTCATTGAGACAGGGTCTTGCTAAGTTCCCAAGGCTGTCTCTGGCCTCAAATTTGCAGTCTTCCTGCTTTAGCTTCCAGAGTTCATGATGCCTGGCTAACTTATTTTGGTGGGTAGGGCAGGGGATGCTAGGGATTTAACCCAGGGCCTTGTTCATGCTCAGCAAGCTCTCTCCTATTGACCTACATCCCTTGCCCTCTTTTTACTTTTTAGTTTGAGACAGGCTCTTGCTAAGTTACCGAGGCTGCTTCAGGCCTTGAACTTGCAGTCCTCTTGCCTCAGCCTCCCAAGTCACTGTGATTACAGGTACGTGCCAGGGCACCTGGCTAATATATATAAGATGATTTTTAAAGAAGCTGTTCGTAGATCAGATTTATAGGATCAAATTAATAGATATCCTGGGGCAGATTAATCTTTGGTGTGACTTTTGTTAACATGAAAGAACTTTGGGGAAAATAGGAGAAAGTGAGCACTTTTTTCCTATGCCTCTTCACTATTTAGATTTGATACACTTAGCTAAGTAATAGTAACAGTAGGAACCTATAGTGAAACCGGGTAGATTCTAATGCAGTAAAGTTGTTTCCATTTAAAAGTAAAATGTGAATTGATAAGTTCATTCAAAATAGCTTAGAGTTAAGAGAACTGAACTTGAAGATCAAGGTATTCATAGGCTGGGCAGTGGTACACATCTGTAACCCCAGCAGCTTGGTAGGTGGAGCCAGGAGGATCATCACTTCAATGCCAGAGGCAGCCTGTGTAATTCAACGAGAACCTGACTGAAAAAAGGGGAAGAAGAAATAGGCTGAGGGTGCAGCCGAGTGGCAGAATGTTTACAAAGTATGTGGGAGGCCCTGGGTTCAACCCCCAAGTACTGCCCCAAAAAAGATACTCATGGAGGGGAAGACATGAAGCTACACTAATCTGACAGAAAACAATATATAAAGTGTGTTAAGTGGTTTTTGAATTGCATTATAGTAGTAAAATCTGGATTTTAGGACTGTAAACAAACCTAGGTGTAACCTAACAACTGAGCCTTGGTAAATGATTTGAACAAAAAAATGAGATACAGAATTTGAGACAAATTGCCTCTTCAGCACTGCATCTGTTCTTTTACAGAAGAAACTTCTTTTCAGACACCAAAATCTAGCCAGCTGTCTCAGCCTTCAATGCCACCCTTAGTTAAAACATCACTGTTTTCTTCAAAATTATCTCCTGATGTTTCGAGTTCCTTTGGAACCCGGTTTGGCTCTAGTGTGGTGAATCGAATGGCTGGAATTTTTGATGTAAACACTTGCTATGGGTCACCACAAAGTCCTCAGCTAATAAGAAGAGGGCCAAGATTATGGACTTTTGCTTCTGGTAAGGACTGTTTTCTAAAATTGGAGATCTCATACTTGCAGAGAAGATCAAACAGCACAAGTTCTCACTTTATAATTTTTTTTTTACTAGATCAGCAAATGTCTGAATTTTCTAATCCATCTCCATGCACCTCTGTTAGTGCTGAGGGTAAGACAGTGAGACAACCCAATGTGATTTATTCATGGATTCAGAATAAACGTGAACAGGTAGGATGATATGGTTACAGGATATATATTTATGTGTAACATTAAGAGGATTAACACTCTCAGAAGAACATTAAGGATCTCATATCTCTTAAGTTACCAGTAATAAATTGTTTGGTTTGTGTACTTCATGTGTCAAGTTGGCCCATATGAAACTTTCAGTACTTGATTGGTTTTGAGTTATACAAATTGCAGTTTGTTTTCTCAGGACTAGGGGTTGAACTCAGGGCCTGATGCATGCTAGACACATGTTCTGCTACTGAGCTGTAACCCCAGTCCCTTTTTATTTTTTTATTTTTGGGACAGGGTCTTACTAAGATGCACAGGCTGCCTCTGGCCTTGAGCTTGCAATCCTCCTGCATTAGCCTCTTGAGTTGCTGAGATTACAGGTGTGCACCATGGTGCCTGGTTGCAAATAGCAATTCCATATGACTTAACCTCTTACAATACCTTTCATCCATGAGTTCTTTCATTTAAGACATAATTGAGCCATGTACCCTGGCACATGCCTGTAATCCCAGTGACTTGGGAGACTGAGGCAAGAGGATCATGAGTTCAAGGGTAGAGGCAGTCTGTACAACTTATTGAGACTCTGTCTCAAAA
Organism: Pedetes capensis; assembly: GCA_007922755.1. Taxonomy (NCBI): domain Eukaryota; kingdom Metazoa; phylum Chordata; class Mammalia; order Rodentia; family Pedetidae; genus Pedetes; species Pedetes capensis. The sequence continues at coordinate 61,348 of VMDO01008906.1, forward strand.
AGGAAAAAGATAAAAATGAAAGGGACTAGAAGTGTAGCTCACTGGTAGAGCACTTGCCTAGTACGTATGAGGCTCTGGGTTCAACCCCCTAGTATTGCCAGAAAAAATAAAAAAGGACATAGTTGAGCTCTTCATATATGCAGGATACCATTTTAGGCACTGGGAAAAAGCTCTTGCCCATGTAATGTTTACAGCCTGATGAAGAGAGAGAGATGAACAAGTAAATGTACTGTATTTCTTTGAAATACAGAATGCCATTAATTGGGTTAATAAGACATATTTTAAGTACTATTAAGAACAAAAATTGCCTTAAACTATGACACGGTAATAACTATAAGGTTCATCCTGGTAGATCATGTTCAAGATATGAAAAATACGCTTAAATAAAAATAGATGTCTTAAGCATTGTGTAGAAAAACAGACTAGGTTAGGGAAACAATACCTAGGGGAAGAAGTATTGTTTTATGTGCACTGTTCAGGGTGGTCTCATTGAAAAGATGACCTTGATCAGAGACCTGAAGGGAGAGTGGAGAGCAACAGAATGCAAAGGGGAGGGAGTATGCTTGGCTTGTGTGAGGAATAGTATGGATGTCAGTTTGACTGGGCAAATTGAGAGTGAGAGTGATAGGTGGATGCTGAGGTCAGAAAGATGGCAGGCACTCAGGGCTTATTGGGCCATTAGTTGGTGTAAAGACTGACTTTTTCTCTGAGATGGAAATCCACTGTATGGTTTTACCCACAAAAATAGTATGATGTAACTTATATTTTAAAAGAGTTGTTGTAAAACTGGTTTGAGATTGGACTTTTTGGGAGCCTAGACTCTTAGTCATAGGTAGGAGTAGAAGCAGAGAGACAGTGTTAAAGCTGCTGCAGTAATCTAGTGGAGAAGAGAATTCAGGAAAAATATGGTCATAGAAAATATCACCAGAACCATTTAAAATTATTTCTATTATAGGAGAGATCTAAGTGGGTGTTAAATATGTATACATGGAAATACAGTACAGTTTAGTTTAGATGGCCCATCTTGGTTATCCAATTATAGTGCAAAAGATTATCTACTCACACAGTTTATTATAAATATTATTATTCTTTGCAAGATGTGGGACTTTTCCATATTTTCATTTAAGTTAATGTCAGGAAGGATCTGGAAATGTAATATATTTGAATAGAATTAAAACTGCAAACATATTAATCATTTCTTTTATTTCAATTCAGATTAAGAATTTCTTGTCAAAACGGGTGCTGATAATGTATTTTTTCAGTAAGGTAAGAATATGAAGTTATAGTCTTGAGACTGTGGGGAGAGAAAATGAAATATGGAGTGAAGTAGAGGATAGGACCTGACTTGTAAATATTTGATTAATCCTAGCAAGCGGTACAGCTTTGCATAGTGTTTCATTGAACCTCCATTTGAACAGTAGTCTCCCTGGACACATACTTCTCACACTAGTGACTTCCTGAGGCTTGGCTCAGAGTGGGCCTCATGAGACTTTTGACTGTTAGCAGCTTTGTGCTGATATACAATATCAGCCCTTTTCTACTGCTTGAATCTTCACAAAGTGCAATCCATGGCTTTCTGGTGCTTCACAGCTCATTTTCTTGCAAACATCTTTGTGGCCAATTTAGTGTCCAAAAGAGAAATGAACCACTTGCCATGGCATATGCCTGTGATCCAAGCAGCTAGGGAGGCTGAGGCAGGAGGATCACCACTTTGAGGTCAGAAGCAGCCTGAGTAACTTAGTGAGACCCCTGTGTCAAAATAGAAAACAAAAAAGGGGCTGGTGATGTGGCTTAGTGATGGAGTGTTTGCCTACTATTTGCAAGGCCGTGGGTTTAACCCCCTACTACTGGGGGTAAAAATAAAGAGAGATGACTGAGTTAAATGACACGTTAAATTTTTGATGGATTAAAAAGTCATATTTCAGTCATATTTCAAAAGAACTTTGCAAGGCTGGACATGTTGGCTTATGCTAAAGCAGGAGGACCATAAGTTCAAGGCTAGCCTGGGCTACATAGTGAGACCCTTTTTCAAAAAGCTAAAATAAATTAATTAACTAAAGACTTTCTGACTTGTTATCAGCTACCACAGAATAATTTTTGGTTTTAGTTTCTTTAAATCTTAATTTCTCTTTCTGCAGACATTACACTATTAGCAAATGGGCTAATACTGTGTTCAGTTCACTCATTCAAGTGAAAGTTACATTGATGGCATCTGTTCATTTTTATTCTTCAGGAGTCGTACTCTGGTGGGGAAAGAAATCTGAGCAACCCTGATAGAACAGATACTCACAGGAGTTATTTCAAGTTTTCCTTTGTTTTTGTTTGTGTTTTGACTCAGGTTCTTGCTGTGTAGCTCAGGCTGGTGATGTTCCTGCCTGTGCCTCCTGACTGCTGGGATTACAGTCATGTGCTTTTTTGCTACAGTGGAGGGGAAGATCCACTTGACTGGCAGTTACTTTTACCAAAAATTAATCTACCTTGGGCTCCTTTAGATGAAAGTGTCTTGTCCTTCACCAAGAGCATGAGGGCTGTCTGAAGTTTTCCTTTAGTGCTTGGTTTCAGAAAGAGGGGAGGAACACTTGCCTCAATGTCTTATATGTGTGCCATGCTTTTTCACCTTTTGACTACCATCAGGACACATAGGTCTCACAAAGTTTCACAGTAATGCCAGAGGTACTTACTTCCATTAGATAGGCACAAAGTGTTGTCCCACTGGGTTTTAAAATGCCAAGTGACTTTTAGTCATAGTCTGATAATCATGATAAGCCAGTGTATGAATGTGTGTTTGCAATTACTACATGAACAGCAAAAGTCAAGTGAAATTCCAGATACTGGACCTGGAGAAGTTATGTTGGTATTGGAATGTATGCTTACAATGAGCTACAACAAACTCCCAAACATACCATACTATTGATCTCATAACTCTTCAATGGGAAATGAAGCAATAAAATCAGGTATTACTCAAAATAGCTGTCAGTTGTTACTATCTAAATTGTGTTTCAGTAAGCCACAACAACCTGTTGATGCTTCCAGATGTACTACGTACATTAAGTAGTTTCATGTCTGAGGTACACAGTTCACAAAGCAAGGGAAGAAAGACGTTTTCAGAGCATACTTGAATCCATGACAAAGTTTAAAGGCAGATCTAGCCTAAAACAATATTTACCACTAAAACCAGTCAAAGAGGGTTCAAAATTTGAGAATCTTGTAATTCTATGACAGGATATGCTTATGATTTAAGTGTTTATTCTGGGAAATCTGTAGAAGTCAGTTCTCAACAGGAAACAACATGGGATAAACAAATGGTCTTGAGTCTGTCAAAAATATTTTCACCTTTCCTGCAGTTGATACTTGTATTCTTTCAAGAAAAGACATACTAAAATTTCAGGGAAAATTGAGAAGGAGAGAGTTTCTTAAAGAGGAAAGAGTTTCAGTTTGCCAATCCAAAGGGAACATTAGCTGCAAGGAGGCAGCATAGCAGAATAGTGACTGTTAGTGAGTAATTGCCATGATTGTGTATAGAGAAAAACCAATAGGAAACAGAAAGGTGGGAACAAAGTGAGTGTAGGTTGTCCATCACTTATTTGTTCTTATAACAGGTTTATGGGTAGAGTGGATTTTTTGGATCAAAAAGTATGTATGAATTTGACAGAAAATCAAGGAAGTGGTAGAAAAAAAATATTTTACAAACTATTGATTGAAGCTGTTGTAAATGCATGGGTCCTATACAATGAAACATCCAGAAACAAAAAAAATTGGTTCAACTTGTAGTTTCAGTGGCAAAGAAAATGATTGCCACAGGTAAACAGAACAATAAGGTAAAATGCAGGAGAGCCAGAGGCAGGCCTTCAAATATTGCAAAACTCTTGATCAATGTGGGTGATTACATGATGGGAGGAACTATGAGAAGATGCACTAGATGTTGAAAAAGTAAAATTGAGATATGAACAAAAACTGTATAATATGCAATGCACCATTGTGTAAGAATTGTTTTAAATCAGCTGGGTGTGTCAGTACACACCTACAATCCCAGTGACTCCAGAAGTAGAGGCAGAGTAGTCACAAGAGTAAGGCCAGAGGATCAGAAGTTTGAGGCCAGAGGCAAGCTTATGCAATTTAGCCAGACCCTGTCTCAGAAAAAAAAAAAAAAAAAAATTGGGCCTGAGGGGTACAGCTCAGTCTTATTAGTCTTAGAGCGCTTGCAGAGTATGTACAACGTCCTAGATTATGTACAACTTAATGAGTCTCATTATGACATTTCCATACATGCATTTCATTGTACACTGCTCAGGTTAACTTTCCCCTTACCCTCTCATGACCCTCCTTTCATTTGTGTTTTCAATTGAATTTTTTTTGGTATAGTAGTTACGGGCCAATTTTTCTTCTTTAGCCTAGTATACAGTTTTTCCTTCCTTATGAGAGTCTTTTTGCATTCAAATGATGTACATCACTAATTACAGGATGATTTTACTTATGCATTCCAATTATTTTACTAGTCATGTTCATTGTAATGAAGAGTTTCTGGAAATAAAATGCTTTTTGTCGTATTTTGACTTGAGATTGGTAGTCAGAGGGTTAAATTCCCTCATTTAATTCTAACAGTATTTCTGTGAGGTGTGTCTTTTTGTGCTCATTTTACAGATAAAGCAGCCTGTGGCTCAGGGGTCAAGTAGCTGGGCTCAGGTACATAGCCAGTATGTTGCAGAGCAGACACTGACAAAAATCTCCTTTTTCCTTGGGGGTAAATGGCTTCCTTTGATTCTAATTTTGCAAGTAGATCTCTTGTATGATGAGTTGTAAACACTACTATTTGAGGTTGAGAAGTTTAGCTTAACAGATTTATTATTTTGTACTTAATAGGCTTCATTGGGTGCATAACCAAAGCCAGCATTTGTGTAAGTGGGCCAGTTGTTGGTCTACACTGTCTGATTCATAGTACATTAAAGGTTGAGTGGGTTTTCTTTGGAATGACTGACAGTAGACAGTTTAAGAGAGATAATACGTATTTAGGCAGTTCTTTCATCTTAAAAGGACTTTTGGTAACCATCCTCTTAAGTGAGCTCTGTACTAATCCCCTGAAATGGGTTGAGCACTTTTAACTCTTATTGGGATTGCATTGTATTATATTCTGTTGTGGTGGTGTTTTTTTGTTTTGTTTTGTTTTGTTTTTTCCTTTGTTTTTTTCTTTTGGTACTGAGTGATTGGACCCAGGGCTTTTTGCATACTTTACAAGAGCACTACCACTGAGCTGCACCCTCACTCCCTACTAACTTTATTTTTTATTTATTTTTTCCTTAATCTTGAGACAGGGTCTTGCTGAATTATGCAGGGTGCTTCTGGCCTTAAACTTGTGATCCTCCTGGCTCTCCCTCAAGTGCCTGGGAGTATAGGCATGGGCCACTGTGGCTGGCCCTGTAACTCTTATTTTAAATGAGAAACTGAGGCACATAGAGATTTAGAGATGGGGTGATGGTCACACAGTAAGTTGATGGCAAAATGCTTTATTGTAGTTTTCATTGTAGAAGAGTTTCAGATTTTAATTGTTGAGAGGCAGGTGTGGGTGTTTTGTTGTTACAGTCTACATGGTTAATGAAATGATGCAGTAGAAGTTTTGCCCAGGGGAACTTACTTAAATGTTTTCATTTTATTTGTAGCACCCAGAAGCCTCTATCCAGGCTGTTTTTTCAGATGCTCAAATGCATATTTGGGCATTGGAAGGTAAGCAATTTGTGTGAACTGTACCTTTGATTTTAATTAACGGTTAAATATTGAAGTATAATCCATGAAAAGTCAGCTCAGGACTTTGATCTCAGTCTTTTAGTTTTTACATACATTTTCATTTCTTTGTTTTATATAAATCACTTTTCTTGGGCATTTAGATGTATTTTTCCTCCCCAGTGCTGGGGATCAAACCCAGGGCTTCCCACTTGCTGGTCAAAAGCTGTACCACTGAGTTGCACCTGCAGCCCTAGGTGTATTTTGATTTGGGGAAAATTTCTCTCATACTTGAGCAGAGAAATTGAGCCTGAGATTCTTGCATCTCTTTCTTTGTGCTTCAAAAAATGCATCCTTATGATTATTATGTTAAGTTTTGTGAAATATGAAAATTTAGTTGTTAAAGAGCTGCTTCATCATACAGATTCTGTCTTGTAAAGGCTTAAGTGATACTGAAGGGTCTTTCATGACCACCTTATGAAAAGTGTCCTCTTCACAGCTGTCACTTTATGCTTTGTGTTTCTTTCTAGCATGCATCACACCTCAACATAATTCTATAAAAAACTTTTTTCCTAATAGAATTAAAGTAGAGGTTTTGTCTCCTTATTTGTGACTACAGCAGTTAAACACTTTTTCAGTGCTTACTCCCATCTTTATCCATTTTTGTGTCTTACTCCACCCTGTTATGGTCCTTTTATTGGAAGGTGGAATGTATGTAGTATGAATCTAGGAAAATTAGAAATCATCGAAAGGGAAATGGAGTGCATAAACATCAATATTCTAGGCATCAGTGAGCTAAAATATACTGGCATGGGCCACAGTGAATCAGATTATCATATGGTCTACTATGCCAGGAATGACAGAAGTGGGATTGCATTCATCATCAAAAAAGACATCTCAAGATGTATCCTGAAGTACAGTGCAATCAGTGATGGAATAAAATCCATATGCCTACAAGGAAGACCAGATAATATGCCCATTTTCAAATTTACACACCCACCACTCAGACCACAAGTGAAGAAAGGGAAGACTTTTTACTACCTCCTGCAATCTGAAGTGGGGCTGGGATTTAGCTCAGTGGGTAAAGCGCTGCGCTGCAGTCTCTGAGGTCCCGAGTTAATTCCCAGCACCGCAAAAATGGGAGAAGGCCCTGGCAATCCACTCCCAAGGCAATCCCGAAACAGTCAGCCATTGAAAACCCCATGAGGGTCGCTATGAGTCGGATACCGACTCGATGGCACCTAACAACAACAAGCAATCTGAAGTAGATCAAACATGGAATCAGGATGTACTGGTAATTACTGCTGACTGGAATACAAAAGTTGGAAACAAGAAGGCTCAGTTGTTGGAAAATATAGCTTTGGTGACTGAAATGGTGCCAGAAATCACATAATAGAATGTTATCAGACCAACGATCTTTTCATTGCAAATACATTTTTTCACCAACATTAATGGTGACTATACACATGGAATTCACCAGATGGAACATACAGGAATCAAATTGACTATATTTGTGGAAAGAGAAAATGGAAAAGTTCAATATAAAATGTCAGAACAAGACCAGGGGCTGACTGTGGATCAGACAATCAACTGCTCATATGCAGATTCAAAGTGAAACTGAAGAAAATTAGAACAAGTGTAAAAGAGCCAAGATATGACCTTGGATATATCCCACTTGAGTTCAGAGACCACCTCAAGAACAGGCTTAATGTGTTAAACACTAATGATGGAATATATAATAAGTTGTGGCATGACATCAAAGACATCATGAGGAAAGCAAAAGGTTATTAAAAAGACAGGAAAAAGAGAAAAGACTAAATTAGATGTTAAAAGAGACTCCGAAACTCACCCTTGAATATGGAGCATCTAAAGTAAAAGGAAGATAGGATGATGTTAAGGAACTATACAGAAGAATTCAAAGGGCAGCTTGAAAAGACAAAATCAAATATGACATGTGCAAGGAGCTGGAGATAGAAGACCAAAATGGAAGAACATGCACTGTTTTTTTCAAGCTTAATTGAAAAAACTCAAGCCATAGGTGGCAATAGTGAAGGATTCTACCAGGAAAATATTAAACAATGCAAGAAGCATCAAAAGATGAAAGGAATATAGAGAGTCATTATATCAAAAAGGATTGGTATAAGAACAACCATTTCAAAAGGTTGCATATGATTAGGAACCAATGGTAGTGAAGGAAAAAGTAGAAGCTGCCTTTAAGGAATTGATGAAACACAAGGCCCCAAATTGATGGAATACCAATGGAGATGTTTCAACAAATAGATGCAGCATTGGAGGTGCTAACTTATGTATACCAAAAGATTTGGAAAACAGCTACCTGGCCAACTGAATAGAAGAGATCCACATTTGTACCTATTCCCAAAAAAGGGGGTCCAGCCGAACATGGAAACTATTGAATGATATCAGTATCACATGCAAGTAAAAATTTGCTACAGATCATTCAAAAGTGACTACCGCAGTATATATACAGGAACTGCTGGAAAATCAAGCTATATTCACAAGAGGGTATGGAACCAGCAACATCCTTGCTGATGTCAGATGGATATTAACCGAAAGCAGAGAATACCAGAAAGATGTCTGTTTATGTTTAACGACTATGCAAAGGCATCTGACTATGTGCATCATAACAAATTATGCATAACTCTGCAAAGAATGGGAACACCAGAGTACTTAATTGTACTCATGAGGAATCTGTACATGGACCAGGAAGCAGTTCAAACACAATAAGGAAACACTGTCTGGTTTAAAGTTGAGAAAGGTGTTTGTTGGGGCTGGGGCTATATCTTTTCACTGTACCTCTTCAGTCTCTATGCTGAGCAAATAATCCGAGAAGCTGGACTTTATGCAGAAGAACGTGGCAATATGATTGAAGGGAGACTTATTAACAATCTGTGTTATGCAGATGACACAACTCTGCTTGTTCCAAGTGAAGAAGATTTGAAACATTTACTGATGAAGATCAAAGAACACAGCCTTCAGTATAGATTGTGCCTCAACGTTGTTGTTGTTAGGTGCCGTCCAGTCGGTATCCGACTCATAGCGACCCTCATAGGGTTTTCAACAGCTGAGTGCTTCGGGATTGCCTTGGGAGTGGATTGCCAGGCCCTTCTCCCATTTTTGCGGTGCTGGAAATTGAACTCGGGTCCTCAGAGACTGCAGCACAGCACTCTACCCACTGAGCTAAATCCCAGCCCGCCTCAACATTAAGAAAACAAAAATCCTTCCAACTTGGCCAATAAGTAACTTCATGATAAAAGGGGAAAAGATTGGAGTTGTCCAAGATTTTGCTTTACTTGGTTCTACAATCAACAACCATGGAAGCAACAGTCAAGAAATCAAAAGACACATTGCATTAGGAAAAGCTGTTGTAAAAGACCTCTCTAAAGTGTTGAAAAGTAAAGATGTCACATTGAAGATGAAGGTGCACCTGACTCATGCCATAGTATTTTCAGTTGCATCATATGCTTGTGAAAGCTGGACAGTGAATAAAGGAGAAAGGAGAAGAATTGATGCTTTTGAATTATAGTACTAGAAACGAATATTGAATATACTCTGGACTTTAAAAAGAACCAATAGGTCTGTCTTAGAAGAAGGGCAACGAGAGTGCTCCTTAGAAGCAAGGATGGTTAGATTGCATCTTAGGTATTTGGGACATGTAGTCAGGAGAGACCAATCCCTGGAGAAGAACATCATGTTTGGGAGAGTGGCAGGTCAATGATAAACAGGAAAACCCTCAAGTGGTTGGATTGATAGAGTGTCTGCAACAATGAGCTTAAACATAGTGTGCTTGGGACAGGATCAGGGTGTTTTTTGTTCTGTTGTACAAAGGGTCACTGAATCGGACACAAGACAATGACATCTGACAGCATATTCAGAATATTTTTTGTCAAATGTATAGATTTGTACAGATTTGTCTAATTTTGATTCACTTTTCTTCTCTTTTCCTCTTGAGGTCTGTCTCACTTAGTAGCTGCATCGTTTACAGAGGATAGATTTGGAGTTGTCCAGACTACACTACCAGCTATCCTTAATACTTTGTTGACTCTGCAAGAGGTAAGTGATATGTGTGTTGAGTGTGGGTAGGATTATCCTCCCAACTCTCCATTTTTTCTGTTTATTTCTTATTTTTCACATTTACTGAGTAACCAAACATATTACAAGTTCAAATAATGATACCCTTCTCACCCTTGGGAAATTACAATGTCAGAATAGGAGAAGAAAAAGTTTTAGTTTGCTTGTCAAATTTTATAGAAACAGAAAAAGAATACTAAACCTGTATGGTATTGCTCTGGTATTAAACAGATCATTTAGAATATTATAATTCTGTTCCATTTGAATTCTTATAGAGTTAGTGGTTACTGAAAATGGCTTATTGTTAAATTACCCACTCAGATAAGTTCCTTATTGGCCAGAGGTTCTAGAGCTGAGGCCAGTAGGTGCCTATCCTCAGGTTGGGTGGTGAGTTTTAACTGCAATTATAGTCTTGTACTTAGAGAAAAATAAAATTGTGGTTTCTGCTTCCATGCAGGCTTCCTTTCCTAACTTCGTTTTGTATAGTACGTTTTATACCATGTGGTGTCACATGATAGGTATAAACAGAAGGGATTGAGGCGTGCAATAAGCTTTCTGTAGGAGACGGTATCGAGTTAGATCTGAAGGGTAAGAATTGGTGCCTCTTTTGGTCTTGGGAAGCCATACTCATCAAAACTAGTATTTTGTTTTGTTTTGTTTTTTGCTTTGAGTATTGTGTGTTTTTATTTTGTTTTTCTCACTGTGTAGCCCAGACTGGCCCTAAACTCATAGTCCTCCTGCCTTCTCCTCTCAGTGCTGGGATTACAGGCATGCCCATCTGCTTTGAGCTCACTTTTTCATGTATGTTACTTCAGATGTATTTGTCCATATGGATGGTTTTATAATATATAATCTCTTTCCAGCTACCTTTATCTAAAGAAATAGTTTCTAGCATTTCCCTTCTAACATTTGGCTTGTTTAACCATACAATAGGGATACTTTAACTGGGCATGTCTTCTGTCCTCATAACATGATCCTCATTCCTATGTTGTGAAGTAAGCTAAATGGCCCTATTTTACTAATAAAGGAGGCTCAGTAGGATAGTGACTTACCTTGGGTGTATACAGATCTTATAGATAGCAGTGCTGGGACTTGAACCTGGTCTAATTGCAGGTCATTAGTGTAATAGACTTCAGAAAAAGATGCAGATCCACATCTCTTAGTCTTCCTGAACTCATCTACCCTCCTGTCCTGTTTTCTTTGTCCCCTTGCCACATAGGAGTCTTTAGAGAGAATGATTCAACTCTCAAAATTTTTTGTTCCATGATCTGCTATACGTTTATGTTAGACTTTGTGTGTGTGTGTGTGTGCACGTGTGCATTCACATGTGTGTGTGTATAATAGAAACAAGATTCTTGGCACAGTATGTAACCTTTAATGTGTGCATTGTATTTTAATTTTTTCCATTGTATTTCATTAAAAAAAAATGCTGATTGAAACTCACTGAGTTGGTTTCATGATCTCACTGCCCTAGAAGTTTTTGTCACATCTACCCCACCATGAGAATTCCTCATTCTTCATAGTTTATTAGAAAGAAAGAAGTCTGTTTATTTGATTGTAGTCATATCTTTCAGTAGAAGGGTAAGAATTACAAATTTGTCAAAAAGTCAGGTATTATTTACTTTGAAACAAAGAAGTTGAGATGGGAAATACTTTTGAAGGACAGAATAGAGGTAAAGAGGCCTATTTGGGATGTTGAGAAGAGATCAAAGAAACAAATAACAGGATCAGTGAGTTGGTACTTTGTTGTTGTTAGGTGCCGACGAGTTGGTATCCAACTCATAGTGACCTTGCAAAACACTGTTGTCAGTGCTTCTCTGCTGTTCATAGGGTTTTCAATGGCAGATGGATTTTTGGGAGTGGGTTGCCTGGTTGGTCTCCCAAGCCTACAGTACCTGGTGTTCCCAGGTGGTCTCCTATCCAAGTATTAACCAGGCCTGACCCTGCTTAGCTTCCAAGATCTTGAGGGGATCAGATGCTCCAGGGCTACAGCTGCAGGCAAGTTGGTACTTAGCTTCTGAGTATTAAAACTCCTCTTTGTGTAGGGCTGTGGTGCTTGTTTTCCCTTCAGCCACATCACAGTCAGCCTTTTTATCATATTCACAGTCTTTCTCCCCCACCGGCCTCTATCCTAAGATTGTGTGTGGTGAACAGTTCAGCGTCCACATTGATAATCTAACACCCTGGCTACACAGTTCTTTGACTTCTTCCTCTTTCCTATCCTATCAACCCATAGTTATCACCTGGTGCTTATTAGCTCCAGAATACTTCTAAAGCTTGAAACTCTAGAATTTTATCCTCTAGGCCAGAGTTCTTAAATGGTTTTGTTTGTTTGTTTTAGGATTTTATTTTATTTATTTATTTATTTATTTTATTTATTTATTTTTTTTGCGCCAAAGATCCCTTTGGCAGTCTGGTGAAGCCCATAGACTCTTTCTCAGAGTCCTTCTTAAATGCATAAAACAAAGTACTTAGGATTAGAAAAGAAATCATATTGAAGTGTAATTATCAAGATGCTCAACTTGTGATATAGTAATATATGCTTTGTAATTCAAGATCTATCAGTAAGTCTAATAACTATCATTTTATAGTAATAAGATGAATGATACTTCAGTATAACTGACTACAGTAATGTGATAGGAAGACATTGGTGATTTCTTTTTCACAAAGTCACAGAAACTGCTAATGCTTCTGTGATTTGTTGCTCACATTCATAATTAAGTGATAAATGTTAATTTAGAGCTTTTTGTTGTTAGGTGCTGTGGAGTCGGTATCTGACTCATAGTGACCCTGCATACAACAGGCGGAACACTATTGTCAGTGCTTCTCTGCTGTGCATTAGTGAAGATAAATGCAACTTTTTTTCACCCCACCTTTTATCTTGGATCTCATTGCGGGAGCTCTTGCTCCAAGCAGAGCCCTCTCACTCTCTTGCTTCTACTGTATACTTCCTTTAATCTGACCAATTTTTCCAGTTCCTTTTCCATATGTTGTCTTTTAGCTCTCTCCTGGCTAATATGTCTTTTTCTCTCCAGATTAGATCTTACAGTCTGTCATTTCAATTACTTTATCACTAATTCCTTCACGTTCCTTGTCTTTGTGTTTTTTAGCTGCCCTCACACAGCAAAACTCCTCCTCTGTCCACCAACCATCTATTCTTTTGCCCATCCCTCCTCCCTAAGCTTTACTTCAAGCTTTTGGCATTCCTGTCCAGAATTATTACTTCGGTCTCTTGACCCTACTAACACTTTTTTTTTTTAAGTAGTGAGGGTTGAACCCAGAGCTTTACACATGCTAGATAAGCTCCTCATCACTGAGCTGCACCCCAGGTCCTCCTTTTTAATATTTATCTTTTAATTATTTTATTTATTCATTTATTTAAGTACTGGATGGTTGAACCCAGGGCCTCACACATACTAGGAAAGTGCTCTACCACTAAACTGCTTCCCTAACTCCTTTTTTATTTTGAAATAGGATCTTCATAAATTGCATTGGCTGCCTCTGGCCTTGAACTTGCAATCCTCCTGCCTCAGTCTCCCAAGTCACTGGGATTATAGGTCTGTGCCTAGCTGACTCTACCAACTCTTAGCTGAGATCCATCCTATTCTGACATTGACCATTCTGCTATTCTTCCCATGAGCCCTCTACTCTAAAACCACCGAGGACTATTCAGTTTTCCTTCAAGTATGTCTTCTTTTCTTAACCTAACTCCAATTCTGTACATGGCACCTTTTTGTTCCTTCTTTGCCTAGAATATGCTTATTTGGCTCTGGTCTATAATTCCCATCTCAACACTTTATTGTCTTTACTGGCTTTTATTGTTAACACTCTATTAGTCAGAGTAGAGGCATGTACCTTGTCCCACTCCTGTATTCCCAGCATCTGATATGGTATCTGGCAAGTGACATGTACTTACTAAAATGCTTGCAGGATGGCTACTGTATTGCTTCAGTGCTGGTTGAGTGAAGTCTTCTATGCAGGGGCCTTAATTGGCAATTCTGATGCAGTAGGTTGATGATAATGACATTGTTGCCCTTTTATTTTGAGAGGCAGAGATGTGGTGTGACTCCTGAGTCCTGTTACATGTTTTTTGTTTTATGTGCTTTGATCTAGAAGGTATGCTTGTTCTTAGTGAAGAGAGACAATTCTAATCCTCTGTATTTAAGGTAAGCTGTACAATACCTGTTTCTGGGTATTACTAAGGAACAGTTGTATGGAGTTATTCCATTCTTTTGTTTTACTTTTCATTATCAATAATGTCAGTCATTTCACTGTGAATCATTAAAGGCAAAATGTGAAAGGAAAGGGAAAGGTTTCATTCTTCAAACCATTCAGAGGGCAAGGAGTGGAGTGGTGGATAGCTAGAGTAGTGATTGCTGCCAGAGGCTAAGCTGTCCTGGGAGATCACAATTACTACAAGGGGCTCTTACGTTCATACACATTATTACTGTCATCAGAATAATTCATGTGTGCCCTAACAGTTTGGCAGCTATTTCTCAGAGGTTTCTATATGCTGTTTTGGTTAATTGAAATACAAATTCATTTGGAAGCATTACTGAGTTCATAGTAGTTACTTGTTTCCCCTACCAGTAGGTGGAGAACAGCTATTATCCTGTGGAAATTCATAATTTTTTCATTGTATTTAAAAAGAGTCCTTGTATACAAAAAGTTAGAGACTAAAATGATAAAATGATTTTTAATTAAATTTTTAAAAAATTGTGATAAAACATATATAGCATAAAATGTACCATTTTAACAATTTTTTTCAGCTAGGTGTAGTGGCATATGCCTGTAATCCCAGGGATTTGGGAGGCTGAGGCAGGAGGCCAGCTGGCTGAGGCCAGAGGCAGCTTGCACAACTTAGTGAAACCTATCTCAAAATAAAAATAAAAAAGGGGCTGGGGATGCAGCTCAATGGCAGAGCATTTGCCTAGCATGTGCAAGGTCCTAGATCCGACACCCCCAGTACCAGAAATAATAATAATAATAATAAAAATTCCTCCTGTGGACAGTTACATGGGCATTCTCATCACATTTTTGTGCAGTAGTCACCACCTTCCATCTCCAGACCTTTTCATCCTTGTCATACTCTTTTTAGAGTATGTTGAGTTTTTTAGAAAGCTTTATTTTTGAAAAGACAATGTCATCTTCTTGTAGGAGGTGAGCCCTGTCACATTTTTTGCCTCTTCATCTGAAGGTCAGATTTTGATCTACTTGGAATGTTGGTATTTACCTTCCTCTGCCCCCCTTTTTTTTTTTTTTTTTTTTTTTTTTTTTTTTTTTTTTTTTTTTTTTTTTTTTTTTTTTTTTTTTTTTTTTTTTTTTTTTTTTTTGCTGTACTGGGGTTGTACCCAGGGCCTTGTACATGCCAGGCAAGTACTCTACCATCGAGCTCCAAGGCCAGACCCTTTTTTATTTTTTTATTTTGATACAGGGTTTTACCAAATTGCCTGGACTGCCTCTGGCCTTGAACCTTCTGCCTCAGGCTCCTGAGTTGCTGGGTTTATAGGCCTGTGCCACAGTGCCCAGCTATCTCACACCAAGTCCCTTTGAAAATTAATATATATTATTCAAAATAATGGATTTCAGTGTGACATTTTCATGCATGTATATAGTGTACTTTAGTCATAATCAGCCTCCCACCTCCTCTTGTCTTCTCTCCTGGAGCTTACCTTTATGCCATTCAATTCAACCAATAAATATTTAATTATCAAGTGGTTGCCATGGGATAATTTACAGAATGGAAAAAGACAGAAAGGGTTCCTGTCCTCTAGGAGCTTACAGAATGTAAGAGTCATACCAAAAACTAACTATAATTGTGATAAGGCTGTAGTGTATATATGATCAGAGAACATAACAGTTGAATCTGGAATAAGATAGTCTTGCAAGTGGGGGATAGAAGGAGGGGTTTGAGGTATGGCTGTTTCCTCGGGGATGGACATGACCATTGCTGTCTTGAAGCAGAGCTGCTGTGATGACCTACAGAAGACCTTGGCTTGCACTTATGATAGTCATGATAATGAAATCAACTTCATTGTATAGCTGATAGTTGGGCTATAATGGTAGAGAGCCTGTTGGCATTCCAATAGGGAGGGTCACAAAGCCTTTATCACAAGATCTTTACTAGATCCTGGAGATTGTAATCACCACTGTAAAAGAGGTAAACAACTGGGAGGGAGATTCCTCGGTGAGACTTACTGGTGGTGTAGTTACCTGTAAGTACTACCCGTGGGTCATCCATGCTCCTGTAAGTAACCCCAGTAAACTCATTGGTTCACCAAGCTGGATTTGACAGAATCTTTTCTCAGGTTGATCTGTACTCTCTCTGTTTGAAATGAATAGATACCCCAGGAAAGTCATGCATAGGATATGGGGTCATTAAGGGCTTTTTGGAGGATGTAGGGATTAGAAGGAAGATAGGGAGTAAAAGGAACATTCTTGAGGGTCATAATTTTGTGTTTGAAGGCCTGGAGACTGGTTTTTTTTTAAAGATGTCACTGAATTAATCAATTTATTTGCAGTGCTGGAGATCAAACCCAGGCCCTCAGTGCATGCTAAGCAAGCATGATACCAATTGACCTTAAACCCCGTGCCCCAGCCTAGAGACTCTTGACCAATATTCTACATGTCAGAGTCTGTTCTTCGTATCTCTGGAATTTCATGCCACTTGACCTAACGTTTGTGTAGTACTCCAAAAGAAATGCCTTATTAAACATTTTTAACAACTCTATGAGATTAGAATAAGACTTATTTTGCATAAGTAAGTCTCTCTCAAAGACTATACCTGTTGGTGTGATTTATTCAATCAAGATCATACGTAATAAAGGGTTGAGTCAGAACTGGACCCAGGCTTTTAGACTCTGAGTCCTTAGCAGTCCACCATATCAGATTACCTCTTGAGGACTTAGCAGATGTACGCATTTCTTCACCTCTTTTTTAAAAAATTAGTATTTTATTAATACATGTTAGTAAGGTACAGAATAAGAAGTCAGTAGATATATCTATTGTACAACTATTAAATCAGTTTTACTTCGCTTACATCTCTTTAAACATTTTATAGAACAGAATAAATGGGAAAAAAAAGAAATTTTAATTAGCATGTAATGACAGTCATTTGCAACAATGGATTATACCCTGATGAATTTTTTTCTTTCCTTTTTCTTCCCTTTTTTTGTATTTTGTACACTTGCCTCTTGTAATTTTTGTGTTTTTTTTTTTTCTTTTTCTTTTTCTTTTTTTTTCAGTACTAGGTGTTGAACCCAGGGCCTTACACTTGCCTGCTTTGCAAGTGCTGGACCACTGAGCTGCACCCCCGCCCGTTTTTTTACTTTTTGAGGTAGGGTCTTGATAAATTACACAGATGCCTCTGGTCTCAAACTTCCAATCCTCTTGCCTCTGCCTCCTGAGTCACTGGGATTACAGGCATGCGCCACTGTGCCCAGCTGTATTTTGTGGGTTTTTTTCTCCCCCTCTTTACCCCTCTGTGTTGTTCTTCCCCATCATCTTCCCTCACTGTTCCCTGCCCCATCATCCATTCCCTCACAGTAGTCACCCCCCACATGCATATTGAGTCCACTTATATTTTCCATTTTTAGATAAATATGATTGTACATATATATGTATGTATATATATACACACACACATATACATACATATATATGTATATATACATATATATGTATATATACATATATATACATATATATGTATATATGTATATGTATATATATGTATATGTATATATGTGTATATATACATATATACATATATGTATATATACATATATATGTATATATACATATATGCATGTATGTATATGTGTGTGTGTATATATATATATTGTTGTTGTTGTTAGGTGCCGTTGAGTTGAGTCCCACTCATAGCTACCCTATGTACAGCAGACCGAAACACTTCCCAATTCTGTGCCAGGCAAACCATCTTATTTATGTTTAAGCCCATTGCTGCAGACTCTGTGTCAATCCATCTGGTGGAGGGTTTTCCTCTTTTGCATTGACCTGCCACTCTCCCAAACATGATGTCCTTCTCCAGGGAATGATCTCTCCTGACTACATGTCTGAAATATGTAAGACGCAGTCTGGCCATTTTTGCTTCCAAGGAGCACTCTGGTTGCACTTCTTCTAGGACAGATTTGTTGGTTTTGTGGCAGTCCATGGTATATTCAATAGACGTCTCCAGCACCACAATTCAAAAGCATCAATTCTTTTTCTGTCTCTCTTGTTCAATGTCCAGCTTTCACAACCATATGATGCCACTGAAAATACCATGGCATGACTCAGACGCACTTTCGTCTTCAATGTGACATCTTTGCTTTTTAATACTCTAAAGAGATCTTTTGCCACAACTTTTCCTAGAGCAATGCATCTTTTGATTTCTTGACTACTGCTTCCACAGGTATTGATTATAGAGCCAAGCAAAAAAAAAATCTTGAACAACCTCAATCTTTTCTCCATTTATTGTAAAATTGCATGCTGACCCAATTGTAAGGATTTTTGTTTTGTTGATGTTTAGTCGTAACCCATATTGAAGGCTATGATCTTTGATCTTCATCAGTAAATGTTTTAAATCCTCTTCACTTTCAGCAAGCAGAGTTGTGTCATCTGCATATCTCAGGTTGTTAATGAGTCTTCCTCCAATCTTGATGCCGTGTTCTTCCTCATATAGTCCAGCTTCTCGGATTATTTGCTCAGCGTATAAATTAAAGAGATAGGGTGAAAGTATACAGCCCTGATGCACACCTTTCTCAACTTTAAACCACTCAGTGTTTCCTTGTTCTATTCGAACAAGTGCCTCCTGGTTCATGTACAGATTTCTCATGAGCACAATTAGGTGTTCTGGTATTCCCATTTTCCAAAGTGTTATCCATAATTTATTATGATCCACACAATCAAATGCCTTTGCATAGTCAATAAAACATGGACATCTTTCTGATATTCTCTGCTTTCAGCTAATATCCACCTGACATCAGCAATGATGTCCCTGGTTCCCTGCCCTCTTCTGAATCCCGCTTGATTTTCTAGTAATTCCCTGTCTATATACTGCTGCAGTCGCTTCTGAATGATCTTTAGTAGAATTTTGCTCATGTGGGATATTAATGATATTGTCCAATAGTTTGCACATTCAGTTGGACCCCCTTTTTTGGGAATAGGCACAAATATGGATCTCTTCCAGTCAGTTGGCCAGGTAGCTGTTTTCCAAACCTGTTGGCACAAACATGTTAACACCTCCAGTGCTGCATCTGTTTGTTGAAACATCTCTATTGGTATCCCATCAATTCCTGGAGCCTTGTGTTTCACCAGTTCTTTCAAGGCAGCTTCCACTTCGTCCTTCAACACCATTGGTTCCTCTTCATATGCAACCTCTTGGAATGGTTGGTCATCTACCAATTCTT